>JABCQV010000233.1:0-76305 GCA_013186375.1 Fusarium aywerte
GGGGAAAGAGCGGGCCTGGTGGGGACTCCAAGGGCTGAAGACGGGAGTGAAAAGGAACGGGCAAGGACTTGGGACTGAGACAAAGTCTAACAGAATGCAGAGGTAAAAATGATGAGAATGTACACGTCTCGTGGTATTTTGGCTTATTTTTCTTGTTTTGTAATCAATATAGTGTAATTTTAAAACTGTCTAAAAGAGTAATAAAATGTGTTGGAGGGCGGAAAGAGTAAAGCTGAAGAAAAAAAGAGTGACTGAGGAGAAAGGAACAAGACGTAGTCAATTATGACTGACTACAAGGGGAGTGAACATCTGCCGATAGGAGGTGTGTGAGCAAGGACAGAACAGCTAAGGCGAAAAGACGAAACCAAGAGCGAGAAACAGTATAGAACTCGACTGTCACCAGATGGAGTTTGCATATCCGTTCCTTGTATCCGTCCTGTATGTAGCATCACATCAGTCCAGTACGTGCTCAATGTATGGACAATATTATATTGGGGCACGGATGGCATGTACCGTATGCGCGGCGGCATGGCATGGCATGGATGGCAAAGGATCCTCTCTATCCCAAGCAAATGCATGTGTTACATGCAACAGCTAACCAACTGTCAGTTCATAGTCTCCTCGCAGATTGAATACCCAGCTTGTCAAGATCACGATGCATCTCCAAGAGCAACTCCAAAGATGCCTCCACTTGACTCGCTCTCTCGCTCTTACATAAAACGTTGTATTACTCTCAACTGTCCATCCGAGGTGGAATCCTCGGATCTCACAGAGTTGGGGCTTGTCTCGCATTTTCTCTGCTTACCTCTGACAGCTCCAAACAAGAACAGATCGAAAAACTAACTACAGCACCAGCAACTACAGAGCAAAGCAGAGGGGGTGCGGTATCAATCCGCTGTGAGGTCCCGCATACCGCTACAGGGGCATCCACCAGTTAGGTTATCACCCATGTTATACTCCGGTGAGGTGCTGCTCCTGAGGATGAAGAAAGCCTGTAGCCTGTCCTGCCCTACGGGGTTTGCTTTTTGTCTTGTCATGAATTGTCTCCATGAGATGGGGCTCCTCCCTTGGTAGAATTCACATGGATTGGGGATCATATGCCTTGCCCGGCCACCTCAGCCTGGGCTGGGGGAGAAGCCGAAGCCTGCCCTGTAGCCCTGCGCTCTGCCCTGGAGGGCTGTCTCTCTATCTGCGTGTGTTCTGTGGGCATGGGGCGTGTATGTGCATGTGGCGTGTACGGAACGGAGAGTTGCGTTGCTTTGCCTGGGGGTTAACGTTAGCTTAGCTTCTCGCGGGGAGGGGAGGGGGTGTAGGGCAGCACCCAGGACGTTGATGTCTCGAGGGTGTAATTCTAGGGGTACGAGATCTAGGCTGTTGGTCAAGGTACTGCATCTCACCTTATTACCTTCGCCTTGCCTTACCTTACCTTACCTCACCTTTTAACACAGGACACTAGACCACAGTTGCGATTCTTTAGCTGCTCACCTAATGCACACAAATAAACCACTAACAGATCGGATTACTATACTACGCAGATTCGTCTGGTCATTCTCTAGGTATTGCCTGTTATTAGTCAATCCAGGGACGCATGCGACAAGCTACAGGAGATACCTTTTCTCAAGACACTTCGCCCTACAGTTACAGTACAGTACTGTGGTCTGCAGGCTTCTTCCCTGTCTTGTATCGTTCCCTGGCCTGCTTCTTTTTTGCTTCCGCTTCTACTTCCGTAAAACAGCAACTCTCACTGGTCAACTCGTACCTGTGTACCCGTCTGCCTCCCGCTGCCATTCCTATCCGGAAGCCAACCAACAACCAAAACAACAGCTCACATTTTCCATTTTCGCCAACAGCAGGGCGACCAACAAGACCAGCCTTGAGCATATGCCTGCCTACTAAGCCTTATGATACTGCACCGTACCCGTATGTATGTTCCAGAGCGGCACTTGTGACTTCCGTGCAAACAAACACCAATCACAGCCAAGGTGTGGATTATTATCTAAATCTGGAGATGCGAATATCGTGGCTTGGAATCGCCTTGCGCTTGTCTTTTCCTAATACACCGTCATTCCTTGAAAGCCGACTCGTCATTAAGCTCGTGGTCGTGACCTTCTCGTGGGATTTCCCTTTCCCCTTACCCACGCGCCACTCGGCCGCTTCTTAAAGCCCGAACGAAACCCAATTCGGAGGATTTGCTCAAGTTAGTGATAGGTCAAACGGTCGCGACTTTGGCCTTGACTCTGAGGGAAACCTTTTCGCCCAATTGAATTGTCATTGGGGTCATTCCTAGTTCAACAATGCCAAAGATTGGTTTCTCAACCTCGACAAGAAATGAGGCTCAGCGGTGAGTAGCATTTCATTTCTCGTTCCTTGATAAGCAGTCCAAGACTTGGCCATCAGGGACTGTATTATAGCTATGACTCGAATACTCTAATTCATTGATCAGCATCGAATGAAAATACACGACGTTTGCAATACGTTTTATTTCGCCCCATATCTCGTGCAACCTGCCAAACGCAGCAATAGTTGGAGCAAGCCGTTTGGACAAGAGATGTCGCTGTGTCAGTCTCAGTGGACTGGATGTCATTGCACGCTATCTTTGCGGGTTTTATTGTCTTTTGGGCTGATATGTCACCTCAATACTACCACCAGAAATAATAAACGATTTTTGCAGCCGTTCTCGGGCAATTACGTTATGTTGAATTTCTGCGTACAGTGCTGAACAGTCGGTAATTAGAACTAAACCCCGCGTGCCCAAGAAGATTTTGAGCTGGGGGATCTGATGGAACTGGCCAGGATCTTTTTCCAGGCGGACCCCGATCCTCTTTGAAGCACATCGCCCTCAATAAGGATCACCGAATAATTTAGAAAGAATGGGGAATATAGTGATAGTTCAATTCAATTCAGGTCAAACTCAAGACTAGGCAATTGGCGCGACATGCGTCAAAGTAAACTTGGCATACATAGTAGATGCTGGACCATGTGAATCACCTTCTCTTTGGTGTTTTTACGAGTCCCAGGCGTGTGGCGCTGCTGTCAAGATGATTCCAGCCCTAGCTAGTTCATGTTAGACTCATCCTTCGATCCTTTATCGACCTTTAAGCAATTTAAGCGAGCGAGCCACTTTGCTCATGGGAATTTTGGTCCAGGGATTTTTGTTTGTATTCATTTCAACAAATGCCAGACCTCAGTTCAATTCATTGCAATCAGTTCAGTATTAATCTATCTGCTACTACTAGTAAAAAGACAAACCCCAGACCCGGAGGGGTCCGTCCGCTGAGCGCCAAAGCGTGAACCAGCAATTCAGCTGCCTAATGGTTTAGAAATGGAGATGGAGCAGCTGCTTGCTGCTGCTAGTACAGCTGGTTTCAGCATAGCATGTCGCTCCTCCAGGATTCCGCTTTATCACGGACGGACGAATCAATGCATGGTTTAAATCCCTAGTCCTCCACTTGGGAACTTATTGAGGGGAGGACCGTGTTAGTTGTCGTGACCTGGTCCCTGCACCCGAAAAGTCCAGCAACTAACTAGAGGCTAAGGCAGACGAATAGTGCATCGACGGTTCGATACGACACTTTGATGAACCGACTTTGGCTTGGTTCCTTCTGATCCTTTGACGGGTGCCAAGCGGTGATGCCTTGTAGGAAGAGCGTGATACCGGCCTGTCGGGTACAGGGAGGGCAGGCCACTTTGACGTTGATGTTGAGCTTTGCACATGTCAGTCTTGCGATTGACAGGAAAGTGACCGAGTTTACGGATATGAAGTCATTCATCACTGACACCTTTCGATCGACATGTCACGAAACCAAAGATCAACACGCTCGTCCCTCTACTAATGTTACCTGATGTCTTGATTCACAGCATATACACAATAGCCTGGATTACAAGATGATTACCAACCTAGGCACCAGAAGATCACACTTGTAGTATAGTGTACAAGAGAAATGCTGACTGGAAATTAGCGGTAAACTCCGTCCTTTCCTTTCAGATAGGATGACTTATCAGACTATGCCCTACATGCCTTAACTTCATTCTGCATCGTGACTCGTGGGCTCGCGCCGACGAGAAACTTTAGGTTCTGGTCCAAGTGGGGAGGGGGGAAGCACCGTGTTACCCTGAACGTGGCTTAACTTTGTCTCAGTGATACGTGCGGATGCGCCACACTCGTTTGGGCCTGGCGGGGGGTGGTTCGAAATGGTAAAGATGGCGCGACTAGCGAGATTCGTGGTGGTTGTTATTTTCTTTTTCTTGCTACTTTTGCTGCTCTCCTTGGCTCCAGCTTCTCAGCCCTACCGTGGGCAAAAAAGACGATGCAGCCCGGTCTTGGCATTAACTCGAATTGTCTACCCAGTCTTAGGGCTGGCGTTAATGATGGTGTGGTGAGATTTGTCCTTGACTAGTCAAGATGTTGCAATTTGTTCTACCATCCAGACGTCATATCACAACGGCGAATATTGCTAAGATTGTTATTATCTTTGTCTTTTTGTTTGTCTATAATTTCTTGTTATCTTTGGATCACGAAACAAAGGAGGCAAATAGACAAGGCAACGTTACAATTACCTATCGCTAATAAAGCGGATAATAGGAAACCTCTTATAATTACATGCATCTGCCGAACGTGGAGAAACGCTCGGTGCAGCTCACGCCGAATCTGGCTGTGATCAGCTTTTTTCCAAGACGTCAAAGCCCCCTTTGGTACGTTACGGTATCAGAAAGGAAATGAAGTTACCCAAGTCAAGAGACCCACGGCGGAATTATTACATACATACAAAACGCACACAGAGAGAAAGAAGGGACTTGTAGGGCTCCCGGTAACATCCAAGGCCCCGATGGAGGGTGTGAAAAAAGTCAATTATGTACCATCTCCAACGCACGCTTGGCTACCGAAGTTACCGGCTTGTGCCACACCTGTTGCACCTCTTTTGAGCCCGGGACAGGCATTCGGCAGTTCGGTACCTGCTTCTTTTGTGCTTCCATGGCATTTTCTACAGCCGATATCCCATCCATCCCAGCACAACCCATCAACATCGCCATGACACAGTATTACTACATCACAGTTCCAATCATTACTCGTCATTGTCGTCGTCATTCTGCTCAGCCATTTCTGCACCTGCACAACGTTGCTCGACGTGGTGGATGCTCTCCCACTCTCCGGCAAGTCTATCTGCCTTCAAATCCCTCGACTTCAGATGGCTTTTGGCTAGTAGCGGCAACGGCAGTGTCTCATGTGAACACACCTCACTATATCTTAGCTCTCCATCTCCTCGGGCTCTATCGCCAAAAGGATAGTCAGTTCGTTACAAATGGCGTTTTTTTCCACCCATGGCCGTAAATCTTTCGGTAGATATTCACGTGTGTGAAGTCAACTTTTTTTTACACTGACGCGCGGACATCAAGGAACCGAAAACCCAACCGCCATGGCATGTTCCGTTGCAGTGCATCGTGCGCTTTGTTGGCTAATGGTTTACCTTCCTAGTTTCCTTACCAGGAAATCCTGGAGGAGAAAAACAAAGAGGTCCACTCTCCAAGCTTTTGTTGGTGCAACGGTTTGCACGACCGACGCCAATAGCTGTGTTGATTATCGAACAGTGGAGTCTTATTTTCTTGATGCTGGGGATTTTTGTTCATGCCGTTGGCTAACAAAGTTTGTAGCATTTCCGTATTTACAGTTCAGCGCAGATTACTATACAGGAATATCTCTCAATATGGCGTCTCTTCCCGTGATCCGAAATTGCATCTCCCTAAAGACCCAGACCCCACGCTCCTCGATCTGGATCGTGACTAGTTCACACTATCATGTTTAGTATAGCATCAAAACCCAAAGGCACCAATGGTCCAAGGGCAAGGCCAAAGTCCCCATTATCTTGTTCAGCCCTGTATGGTCCCCTCCCTCCGTCCGGGTCACTCGCCACCCAGGTGTGCCCTGCCTGCCCTGCCCTGCCCTTCAACGAGGTTGCAGCAAACTGCATTGCCGTTGACGCTTTACTGCCGTTTCGGATAATTATACATTTGGGCTGTACTGTAGCAGTGAATACGACGGGCCTATGCCTGTCTTGTCGACCTGCTGGGGGTACTTTTCGTATCAGAACAGGGCAAGGCGATCGCCCTACCATAACGCACCAGTCCAATCAGACCCCACGAGGCCAGGGGTAGGAATCGCTCCCCTCCAACTGCCGAGCGGCAAGTCCCTGCGAGGTGTCAGCACTTTGATTGACTGGCCAAGAGCCTGGTCTGGCCTTGGCTTTTTTTCTGTCGCGCCGACGTCCAAGTTTCAGGACTGAGTCCATTCCACAAATCGAACACAGCCAGATTTAACCGCTAAAACTCACCCAGCGGCAGACTCGGACTATTGTAGATTACTGTACATACCTATGTAGAAGAAATTGGGGGGAGTCATGTTAGTATTGGTCTGATGACGACGACTAAACGAGGCGCAGCAGACGCAACACACCTTATTCCTCCTTCCCGTAAAATAGCGAGCGTCGATCTCGATAGCGAATTGCCTTAGTGTGTCTTTTTAGCCCTCTTGCCAGGGATCATGGCGATGTTCCGAGAGCTTGTCAGCCCATGATGCGCCAGTCAGATGGGGACCCTTCATGCATGCGTGGGCTTGTTATTAGTTATTGTTGTAACGCGACCAAAGATATCCATACCTTTTGGCTACAATCCAATGCTACTTCTAGAGTTTGGTGGTGTTTTTTTCAACAAGAATTACAATGTTCCATCTCGCCTGTCAATTGAAATGATCGACGTGACTGTCCCCGGGTAATATTTTCCTATCGAGAGGCCTCAATCTTAACAGTAAAAAGTTATCATTATTTCGTTGAATATCAACAAGCTGGTTCTGTTCACATCCAACTCTTGTCTAAATCCGTACATCCGTCCAGAGCCCTTCCAAACACTCTCCTCCGGGATATTGTCTCCTTTAAGGCAAGTCTGTGGCAATCATTTGAGACTATTTTAGAATGGGGCGTGGGGGGTGTTGCCGAGGCTTCTTCTCCTTCTATACTGGTCTGGTCTGGTCCTGTCATTCCCTGCGTTTTAGAGGTTCAAACGCGAGTGACCTGCGTGCGCAATGACGAATGACGATGGACTGGGCGTCTACCGAAACTCTTCGGGGTCTGGGGTCGTAAACGAGGCATAACGAAGGTTTCTTTTGATGATTTACAAGATATTCGAACCCCTTTCACCTGTTGAAGACAACACAGCCCTGTGGACGCGGGAGAGGCGCGCCACAACCAGGTCATTTTTAAAAAAGATTCTTCTAAAATTCCAAGGCAGTGTCTTACAGCCTAGCCAGGTGGGATTGGCTATGAAGGTATTCTTGGCAAATGCGGCTCGCAAACTCTACAGCGCCATTGCATTGCATCTGCATTGCAGATGATACAGTACCGGGGATTTTATGCTGTGGCAAATACAACGTCGAGCGGGCTACAAGCTCGAGTTCAGAACCAACAAATTAATGACCCTGAATAGTATCCGTAGTCATGCTGATACAAGGCGATTTTATTGAGGTTGTGTTGCTATTTTGAACATGGATGGAGTTGATTCGTCCGGAAATATAACCGCACCAGAGATTACTGCCGTCCCGCCCACTTCGGTCCGTAACCTCCGACATGCAATCAATCCGCAATTACATACGGTTCCGTATCACTACGGGAGTTGAACTCAGGGGCATGAGACTATTCAATTCCTAGCGTCAAGATCGACCTCTAACATTATCCAGTACTATTACTTTTTGATCTGTTGGAGGAATGGTTTCGAAAAATTGTCACTATCAAATCAAGTAAATAAAAGTGGATGAGGTCAATTACTTTGACGTCCAATCCCTATCCTGTAACCGACTTGTGGCTTGAGCTGTTGGTGGTTCTAGCCTTGCCCTGCGAAACAAGATGTGAACCGCGCGTCTAAAATCAAGTGCCTGGCTTTAGCAAAAGCACTTTTGTTTCCCCAATACTGACTAACACCTCTTTCGCGAATTGTGACTGGACGCCTTTACGGAAATAGGCTATCATCTAAACCATTGCCTGGTGTGTCTGAGTCTGGGTCATTCGACACGGAACTATCCTGTCCTGTCCTATTGACTCGAATCATGGCAAGGAACTTGGCCTCAACTGTGGCTGAAGAAAAAGGGGTGTTGGTCCATAATGAGGTATTCTTGTCCAAAGGCCAAGGCGACCTAGTGCCTTGTATTCTGTGCTTGTGTTTGTAATTCCTCATCACCAACGATGCACAGCAACTTAAAGTACGGCTCTGTGATCTTGACCGTCTTTGGACTGGTCCTTTTACAATTACATTTTACTTTCACCGCTTTTATTACGGCAGCTGATCCAGGCCTAGCACTCCTGTGAATGAATGACTCTTGGATGATGTCGTGCAATTGGTAAGACTTCCGCATCAGGGACGCGCGAATCTCATTGACCGGCATTAGGATTCACTCCCTCCCATCGATCCATATCTCAGACCTCACCTAGCACAATAATAGCGGATCAGCCAAATTCCCGCTTTAGCTCGCTCTTTCGAGCCTTCCTGCTCAGCGTACCCTGCCTGCCCCGTTGTGTGTCCTCTTCTGCCAATATCCACGATGCCAATGCCAGCTTGGCATATCATAGCAAGTGGAGAGGCTCACATAGAAACGCATCGAGGTTCTTAGGCCCCCCCTTTTTATACCGGGTCGACAGGCGCAATAGCCAATTGTGCGACTCAAACTGGACTGGGCCCTTGCTGGGCATGCAAGCGGGAACCTCACAGCCCTATCCAAGGTGTTGTTGCTGAGCTGAATCCACATAAGTCGGCTGACTTATGCCCTTGGGGACGATGGATCGACCGAACGGATCGCCCAGCGATTTGAACTGGCACTGACGGACCTCCGATCGGGTTGTTGGTCTAGACTTGTACGCTTTATCCGAAAGGCCTCCAAGTCGTCAATAACTCCGCTGGTGTGGTCATGAAAAGTTTACATGTCACCTAGAGGAGGGAGCCTACTGTGCATTGTACGATGCAAGCTTTTGACCTGACTTACATGTGCCACATGCCCTTATACAGCACAATGCTCTGTTGAGTGACGCGAGCTGTCGGCAGCTGAGCTGAGAGAGCTGACGGACTGGCTGGCTGCAGCGGGCCGAGGGAGATCTGTGGGGTTTCAAGGCATCGCTCTGACGAAAAGCAATATGATTAGTATTCCCGATCTCTTTCTGATGAGGGCCGAATCCTCATCAACCTTTGCCATTCGCTGGTGTCCGATAGACTTGACTTACTCGCCAACACTGAGGAATCAGCCCAAATGAAACTGTGTCTTGCCTGACACGACAGTCATGTCAAAGACAGTTCATGTGGGCTCCCCTATTGAGGAGTCATGCCTTGGGACATACATAGACCGCTGGAATACTTGTTGTTGGACGAGTCAACTGACTGAACACATGGTGTCGCACAAAGATGAAATTGTACGACACTATTCGCAGCACTGGCCTCTTGGGAACTTGTGAGCCTCCTCCAAAAGTCCTTGTTGAGTCTTGTTAGGGTATAGCCGATCTTGCCTAGATGGACACACCAGGAAACAAATGCGGAGGGAGAAGGTAATTAGCTTATTCTGTCTAATCAACTGCGCATCCTATGCCGACTCGGCCGTTGGAATCCTACAGCGCCCAAATGGATTCAGTCATGCGTGAGGGAATGCAGAATGCACTGTCCGGCTTGCCATCCTGCGTGCTGGTGCTTGACTCGTAGCGCATGCATGGACGTTGCTTCGAACGACCTGATAGGGTTCCCGTGCCCCAGTCCTACCTTGCAGAATTGATCCTTCATTGCCAAATGTCTGTCAATCAGGCATGTCAATCACCGAAGTGCCTTTTTTTTTTCTCCTTTTTTTTCTCCTTTTTTTTTTCTCTTTCTCTTTCTGTCATTACGACAAGGATTTAAATGCATATCTGCCAGTTTGTGTGAAAAGGGAAAAAAGACGCCCTTGATATTCTGTTCTCGCCAAAAGGTTATTGTTATCCGTAGGGCTGCAATTTACTTGAGACGAACGTCACACGGTAGGATGTACATAGTATACAGGAGCGGGCACGGAGAGAGAATCTGTTCAAGTGCCGAAACGTCATTTTGACAGTGATATTTTGTGAAGCTGTTAACCGAAACCAACAGCAAGGAAACCCAGGAGTGTTTAGCGAGGTCGATCCTTTATCTGAAACGGGGTTATTTAAGGTTACGTCGGACGATGAGCCCTGACTGGAAGGATTTCGTGGGATGGCCCTTGTATGTAGTACGTATATGTACAGTACTGTACTGTCGACGCACCGGATCCATCGGGGCTGCTACGTTGAGTTATTGTAATTGCGATGTTGCCGATGGTGAAATATTGAATTTTACTGCAGTTCGCTTTATTAATTTATTTTACTAGTCTCGTCTTCCTGGTTCGAAGGATGAAGCGACGGACAATTGTCAAATACCGTTCCCATAACAGGCTGATATTGACTGACAAGCTAAGGAGATCATGACAGCGATCGACATTGGGACAGGCCAATCGAATGCGGGCGTGGAAGAGGGGATCAATTTAACCGCTCACACCCACCTCGTACTCGACCTTGATCCTGGAATACTTCCAGAAATATTCTGGAATTATTCCTATTTGAGCCTCTGTAGTAGCCAGGGGTTATCCCTCCTCCATCCTCGGGAGATGCTGCGCTGTAACTGTGCTGTGCCATACATACAGACTTCAGAGAGTATCTGTAATTACTGCGACGGCATCTTCCATCCTCAAGATTCGATACTTTACATGGGTTCTGCTCCCTCCAAATTGCACTGAGGAACTATGACTGAGTAGTTTAGTTACCGTATTCACTTGCCCTGTAGATTAATAGCCCTGTAACCCCCCCAAAACTCTCTACAGGGCGTTCTTCGGTGCTTATGCGGACCAGGCTTGTTTTGGCATTCAAAAGTTCCACCCTTGTCTTTTATCACTGACACATATTACCTGCCTTTCCTTGTCCACTCGCTGACAATGGGTAATTAAATGGCAGCCTTCCTTATAGGGCATTGTTAGTTAATTTGAAACAATCGCATACATTCAGCGGAAGACGGGAATGGGACAAAAAGCTGGGGCTTCGGAGGTCCGTTCGTCTTTATTTTGTCTGTGAGGCGGCTCGAGCACTTTGGAACCTGATCTCCGTTCGGTGCAATTCCGCGCTTGTCAATAGCGGAATATCAGCCTGAACTATAGGGCGTAAGTTGAGTTGCCTCGGTACGGGTTGTGGGTTTGTTTAGTCTAGGCGACTAGTGACGATGGTTCATTCAATAACTAACTGATCCACTCGACTGCGTTGACCTGAAAGGCATCTTCCATTCCGTGTAACGGTACCGCAGCCGGCGTTTGAGAGTCTGGGCCTTGATCTAATGATTCCGGGAGCTTGGAAGGTGAAACTAGGAGTCTTGGTTGCAGTCGTTGGTCAAAACGCAACGCAACGTAACGGATGAGAGGGAGACCAAGCCGAACGGCGGGCGAGTGCAATAACTGTTACTACGCCTCATGGCTACCGAGTTAAACACATGCTAAATGAGAGAATCCCTACATAACTACCAGGATAGGAATGATTTCACAAGCTTTTTTTCGTGTCGAGATAGCTCAACCAACATGTCCAGTCAGATCATACATAGCATGAAGCATCAGTAAGTATCAAGTTGATGTTTCCCCCCTATGGCCGAGAAACCTTCTAGAACGGAGGTGGTTACCTTTCCCAGACGCCTCTTCCGTGAAGATCAAGAGACCCGAGGTCGCGAGTCCGAAAGGGGTCGGACGGAGGCTATTATGTGTGTGTTCCGACCACTGACGTAGATAGACAAGGTCCAAGCTCTGCTGTATCTTTTTAGGTTTTTGGTATGGGATGGGATTCCAAGCGAGTTACGGTAGTTTCCATAATAGCTCAACCCTTGGTTCCTGGTAGGGCGGCGGGCCTGGGGGAGTCCCCGAGTGCTGATCCTGAGAGTACCCCATTCAAATACACAGCGCAAGCTCAAAGTGCCGTTTACCTTTTCCGTGCAGCGCGGAACGGCAGTGGGAAGAATATTGGAGCTAGAGCAAAGGACGAGGTTGCACTGAACCCCACTTGTAGAGTCTGGGTTGTGTTTAGTTTTGATGATCAAGATATTAGAGTATGTACTGTATATCAAGTTGACGCTGGGATTTAAAACGCTGTGCCTCATTGTAATCTAAATCTTGTTCATTCCGCGCTGATAATGTGAGCTCTAGTTCATCACAACGGTGTCGTGTAATATGACATCGCGACAGGGCAGTCAGTCAGTTACCCTCTATACTAAATCTCCGACGGTGTTTCTTTCTTTCCTCTGTCATTCACGGATGTAACCCTGGACCTGGGGCGACCACTTACGCACCCCACTACTAGTTGCGGCAATAGAGGCCGCGGCGCCGCTCCGTGGTGAGTGAGGGGATCACAATTCAGTTCAGTTCGGGGCCTGGCTTTGGAACTGGAGGTGTTTTGACTTGTGGGGGTTTCGATCATGGTTCAGGTTTCGAGCGGTAAGGCAAGCCAGGTTAGGGGTCAAGGCAGCTAGCTAGCTACTGTAACGTCGATGCGATGCGATGCGAATGTTATCTCGCGTTCGGTCTTTTGACATAATCGCTACCTACTGATGGGGTGTTCCTTGCCTTAATCTTATGCCTGATGAGGAGGGACGTCATACGGCATGGCATAGTCCGTAGTAGATGATCTCCGAAGTCCCCAAGATTGACTATATTCCGGGGGAGTTAAGAGTCTCTACGGGGAGTGTAAGACGGCGACAGAGTGCGATGCAACGCAGTCGGTAGGGCTGGCCTTGAAGAATCTCCGACTCTGCATATCAGAAACAGGGAAGAAAAAGAAAAAAAAAGAGGAAACCCTCCGTAGATAGATGGAGATCCGCCGTCACATACATGAGCCAACACAAAACGTGACTGGATACCTCCTTTGTGTTAGTAGTGATGTTCCTTTCCTGATCAACAAGTTTCCTTGCCGTAACAGCATCGCAGCGTATCATTGCACATGTTTCACCAACTTTCGGAGGTTTAGGCAAAATGGGCGCATACTATACATACGGGCTGAGCGGAACGGGTATTCTTATCCAAGCGGATTACAGGAGAGAGAGAGGTGAAATATTTCTGTAAACGGTCCGTTTTTTACCAGACTGTCGGGTCAGCGTCGCTGGCAAGCTGATATGCATGATTCGGAGGGGCGAGGCATGTCCGAAATGGGATGTTAGTCTTTATAGAACAATATACTTCGACACTTATGTTGTTCCGTACCTCTTGGGATAGGGGAAGAGGTCAAGTAGCAAAGTAGTACTGGCAGGTGGGTTTTATAAAATAGAGATACCAAAGCTCTGTTGCCATATAAGGATCAGGATAGCGACAGAAATCTTTAGGTTAGTTTAGACAATCCTTTAATCAGATATTTCTGTGAGCCTCCTCTAATGTCTCTATTTATCTTTACCCACCTGACTGGATAGAAGTATGGGTTTTAATTTAATGGCATCATTATTACCTTGTGTGCGGTGCGTGTCGTGTGTATTGTGGTCCCGGGTAGTGATTGTGTAAATCATGATGGCGATGATGCACATGTAGTTCTCCTGTGAGCTCAGCGATTTCTTATTGGCTATAGACATCTTCAGGCCAAAGAAACTTCTCCGATAAAGACTCATAACTTTCATCTCTTATACTTGTTCTTCGAGACCATCTAACCCTATGTTGGATGTGTTTACCAGCCAAACCTTTAGGACTCATCATGGTTCGAATCCTTCCAATCGCAAATTCTCTACGACCTGAAGTAAACACACCAATAAAATAAATAGGAACTACAGTTTGAGTTATAAAGCATCAACTTATAGATTTTATCGATCTTGATAAACCGTTGAATTAAATAAGAAACTCACGGTCAGATTTCATGTGTGGAGGTCATCAGATGTTAGGATGTTAAATCTGAATGACAACTATCAAGGCATCGTTCACAATACAACAGCATGATTGTTACAGTAAATGCATTTTCAGACAATCAACATATTATTAAGCGATATAGCCAGCGCTGATAACATTGCTCATTCAATGCTGAACCACGTCTTGTCCCTACAGCCAATGTACATGTACCTTGAATACATGCACATGGCAAACTTGTACAAAGTCGCGCAGCCAGAAGAAAGCCAATCAAACAATTTAAGCTCTTTTGGACTTTGAATTACCCGCCTACCATTTCAATCAAGAGGAATCCGTTGCTGTCTTCGACAGTTGACTAAGGGAACTGATCTCTGGACTCATGCGTTGTTTGTATCAAGCGAGGAACTCACACGCCCTGTATCTAACCTTCGACAGGTTCATGAAAGTAAAAAAGGAACTCAAAGAACTCACGCATCCTTTCTGCTTGACGAGAATTATCGTGAACAGGCGCCGAGCGATGTCAATATCTGCCCCATCCCTATACGAATGTCCAACCTTTTCAGCATCAAGCTTTTCCTACTGAACTTAGAACCCTTTTTTACTTTTATACATGATTAAACACGATGTCTGACAATAGTGAAACACAAAAAGAAAAAAAAAGAAAAAGCTTATAGAGGAAATACGCTCTCTAAAGTTTCTCGTTGAGAATTTGGATTCACAAAAAACTCTACCAAGAGAAAGATAATAAGCTACCGCCCATTCCACCCTGTTCCTCTCATTCCATCCCGTTCCTGGTACTCAAGCTATCTCTCTACTCTTCTTTCACGCGCTTCAAGTTTTCTTACTCCTTTCAAGTCCAACTCTCACGACCTTAATCGTTCTCACCATCATCATAAAATGGCTTCAGCCTCTTCCCCTTCCACGCCCATGGCTCAACTAGCTTCTCCCCAAACGTCACCAACCTGTGAAGAACGAGAATCAGCCTGGGAAGGATTGGCACACTTCGATTTTCGTCTTGACTACGCCTATTGTCAAGAGTTTATACCTCCTGAGACCGTAACGAGGTCTGATCCTAGTCAGGAGGGTATTTGGAAGTCGAACGACAAACCTGTTGCTCTAATCTATTGCAAAGACTTTCCCCATGGCACCTGGAAGCTTCTTTGGGAAAAGCTTTACGAGGTCAACGACCCCATGTGGGCGGATCAAGGCATCTGTTGGTGTGGTTGGATGGGTGTCAAGCGAACACCTGGATGCATAGCCTTACATAAAGAGTGTTTCGCGCGTGTCAATGGAAATGAAGTATCTGCAGAAAGGACGGATCGCCTGGGAAGATCATTAGCGTGGAAGGAAATCAAGGGTAATTTTCTTGACAAGAAGAACTCTCCCTATGACATACCTGACGCTCAACACTACCGTCATGATGCCATACCCAAGGTGGGCAAAAAGCTCGGCCTTCCCCTTTGTCGTCTTCCGCTGGAAGTATTGCGACAAATCCAGTTATACTGCAGCGACACTGCATTCTGGGCACGGGTAAAGGATGTCGACTTCAGATTTCGTATGGAGCTTATGCCGAAGACGGAGATGCTCATTCTTCCTCTTGACGCAATTATACGGTGGACACGTGAATCCTCATCGCCATCGTATTCGCTCGATGAGGGTAGCTCTGGACACATGCGTGTGACGATTGACAGAGAGGGCGTCTGTGAGATTGAACGTCTCTCCAAGTATCCAAAGGTATGCTTGGCAAAGCATCCATTCCGAAGATTCATTATACTCGAGATGGACGAAGCCAGGATGTCCCAGGTCTACTTCAAAGTGAGTCAATATTGGCGACAGTAAACGTTGCAGTAAAATGACCAGAAATCTTGCTAGGACGGAATATGCTGGCTTGAAGGCCTGAATGACTCTCTCGCCTTGGCTACCATTTGGGACATCCCAACACCCCCTCTTAAGCCTGGATCCAGAAGCTTGAGGTACGGACCTTCAGTCCTTTTCGATGACAATACTTGCGGTATTGTCAGTTGGACGGATCCTGGAAACAGCTTCGAGACTATCGATCTCTGCGATATCGGGGGTTTATCCTTCTGCCTTACCCCTTGGGATAATATTTCTGTCACTGCCCACAACAAACCTGCACAGCTGGGGGACAACTTTAGGGCGGGCATTCTGCCCCATTCGACGTATATGCCACTTGCATCTGATGACAGGATCTTATGGATGCAGGTCCGATACAGCAATGACCACTTTAGTCTACTGGTATGTACTATCTCTCTTTCACACTCTATTCGTACCTAACTGTACATCAGGTCAAGACTGAACTATCAGGTGTCATCCACCTCGGAAGGCAAACCGTCGGATCTGCCACGATAGAAGCTTTCAGCGAAGGGCCTGGTGTCATATTCTGCAAAGGTGACAGAAATGATCCTTCAGCGCCAAGGGATAAGCGCATAGCCCCCGATATTATCGCCATCTATCCAAAAAAGAACCCTGACGCTGACCATGAAGTATCCGAACTCATAAACATTGGCCCCCCAATCTCTGTCACTGATGGAGATTCGTCGTGGTCCCCATTTTGGTCCTGGGCTCCCCTAGAAGACATAGCACAAGTTTATGTCTTCATGGATCCTACAAACCATTACTTCATGGAGATGTACATAACATACTACAATGGAGGGCAGAGGTTTGTAGGTGGTCCCGATAGATGTACGGCTTGTCGGGTGCTTATCAGGAACCCGACTCGGCTATACGTAGAGACTAAGACAGGTTCGATGAGTAGCCAGAGAGTCTGCTTCACTGCCGAGGACGACGCGTGCAAGGATGTGACGAGGTACAAGGAGTATGGTCTTACGGGAGAGCTGCACTTTTGGTATGCACCTAAAATTTTGACCTTTAGTAGTGTAGTGCAGGTTCTTCCTTCGGGGAGTTGGCGAGGTTGAGAGAGGTGGCGGTATTTGGTTTAGTGATTGGGCATTAGACTGCATGTGCGTCTCGAAGGCTCGAGGTTCAAGAGCAGACGGTGCTCTGGACATCCGGGCGATGTTTTGTGGCATACTGGACAGCGCTGTTTTGCCAGCTTGAGTCGCTTGTTTGAGGGTGATTGGAGTTGAGACGCGCCTTTAGGAAGCTGGTACAACAACAGCTCATGGATCATAGCTATTGTGACTGTGACTACGGTTGCTTTGAACGCAACGGGTTCAGACATAGCCTCTTCGCAGAAACACAAGTTGGCATGTTGTACCATGTAACACATTGCGATTATTCTGGACTGTAGTCAACACCCTGTCCGAATGTACGCCAGAATTTGCACAGCTGCTATAGAATGTCAATGCAGAGCATCGTGTATGAGTAGGGTTAACTTGAGGCACAAAATGTAACAACAGACCAAGCCCAAGCAATCGGTCCTAGGCTCATCGTATAAAATAACAGAATGCAGACTCTCATTTGGGATATCGATCTCAAGGCTATACTAGACGGCCGAGGGACGTCTCATGGTTGCCTCCGACCTCAAGCACTGGCACTGAGTTGAGCGATACAGTATCGGTCTCCTGTTATCGACTAGGAGCATCTGATGGCACAGATGGGAAGTAACCTGGCTTCGACGCTCGTTCCCGATCAAGTTTCGCAGCCTCAGCTTGTCGCTTCTTCAACAGTCTTTGTTGGTAAAAGGTGCTGGGCAGTATTAGTATGTTGATATAAGACAGATGGCGGAACTGAAAGACTCACGCCTTTAACTCAAACACACGGGGCTCTTCTTCAGGTGCAGGATTGCTTTCTTCTTTGTTCTGAATAGGTAGATCAGTTATGCAGCAATCCAATTGTTTGACATGTCTCAGACTCACCTTATCCTCATCCTTCTTCTCATCTTTGTCCTTGTCCTTGTCTTTATCCTTATCCTTATCCTTATCCTTATCATCCTTGTCTTTGTCGTCTTTATCCTTTTTCGCCTCTTTGTCCTTCTTCTTCTTTTGCCTCTCCTCGTACTCCTTCATGACGCGCTCCTTTTCCTCCGCCAACTCTTTTTCGCGCTTCTTCTTGGCAGCCTCCTCATCGATCTTTGGCGTCGCAAAGTACTGATCCTTCAAGTGAACGGGGCAAACAAAGAAGAAATCCTACCATGTGAGTGCATGAGCTTCCAAACAGAGAACATTTAGCTGCATTTGGCCTTTAGATTTCTCGTCAGGCATATCATATACCATACCTTCTTGTCTGGTGTGATTAAGACGGATGTGCTTGACTTGTAGCAAATATCGCACGCTTTGGCCGCTGAATCTGCGACCTTGCGGTGCGTGTAGAGATTTGGAAACGTGGTTGACATGGTGCTGCTGTGAGACAAAGAATGCTTTATTCTTTGCGACGTCTGAATGCTTCAGATTGTATCACAAGTTGGTGAATCGGGCAGCATAAAGTAATGTGGGGGAGCGCCGACCGCCTGACGTCAGAAGCTGATAGGTTGAACATCCTCTGGAAGTTAACAGCAGCGCCTGTAAGCCACTAAAACTGCAGGCTCTAGTACCAACGCTTTGACTAATAAGCACCCTGCATCATGAATCGTTATCTTATCTGCGCGCAGTCCAAGCCCAGGAAATATATGACCTATGCATATACCATTGCCACGACCAACAGTAAACAATTCTTTACCTCACTCATATTTTCACACCCAATCTTTTCCCACCCAAAAGCCGTGATACTTCCACAGCTAGACGATTGGATCGAAAATGGGCAAAATTCTCGACACAGACAAGCTGGGCTCAGTATTTGGCACCCGGCCCGATATTCTACAAGGCATTAAGAAAGCAGCAGGTAAACAATACACTCCCCTGAAAGTCATATTTACCATATACTAACAGAAGAACCAAGACTCTCCCACACGAATCGCCTTGTTCAACGAAATTGCGACCCATGTTTACGATCAATTATTAAGTGGGAGCACTGAACCCGCGCACAAGAAGAGAAGAGTCGACGTTCAACAGGCCAACGGAGCCGCGAATGGCACAAAACCTCCTGTCAAGGTCGAAACCAATGCTGCGGACGAGACCGTTCTGCTCGAAATTAAGGAAATCTCCGTTTCCGTACCTCAAAGGAAGAAGTTTGAGTTGTGTTTTACGGATGGTCACATTTATGCTCGTGCGCCAAACACCACAGCTCCTATTCCAGCCATAACATACGCGTGGTCGAATATTGGTACGCGCTATTGCAATTTTGTTGTGCGTACTGTACTAATTATGTGCCAGAACATGTCTTTTACCTCCCCGTACCCGAGAAGAACCAGGTACAGCACAACTACGTCCTTTTCCCACGAGGAACATGTCTTCCATCCAAGACAACCCCCCCGACCGAAGAGCCGCTTGTATTTACAGTACCCGCGACAGCTCCTAAGCAGGGTACGATAGGTGGACCCGACGCTGGGAGTGCGGCAGCGGTCTCAGACAACTACAAGTCCTTATTTCACTGGGCCCTGAACCGTCACCTTAAGCCCATTGGCATCGATATCACTGCGGCCAACTCCAACAAGTTCCAAAGCATGGTGCGACAGCCTCACAGACCGAGCGAGAGGGCTGTTCATGTGAAGGCCTTCAGGGGGTCCAAGGATGGATACCTTTTCTTCCTCGAGACCGGCATTCTCTGGGGCTTCAAGAAGCCACTTATGTTCATACCTCTGACCCGCATTGCAGCGACCAGCTTTACCAACATTCTGCAGCGAACATTTAATATCGCCGTGGAGGTGTTTGCAGGCGAGGGCGATGCGACAGAGGAGGTTGAGTTTTCTATGATTGACCAGGAAGATTACAGCGGCATCGACGACTACATCAAGACAAACCGCCTACAGGATCGAAGCATGGCAGAGCAGCGCAAAGCCAAGCTCGAGCTGGCCGAGAATCGAGGACTTAAGAAGAATGGCGAAGAAGCCGAGGAGGGTGCAGAAGCTGGTGGTGATACCTCGGAGCTTGCAAAGGCGCAACTAGACGCTGAGCAAGCGTTGCAGGACGAAGAAGATGAAGATGAGGAAGATTATGATCCTGGTAGTGATGCGGATTCTGATGGCTCGGGAGAGTCTGATGATGATGACAGTGACGACGATGATGAGGACGATGAAGATGACGAAGGGGAGGAGGGAGAAGAAGATGCAGAGGGCGAAGCTGAAGAGGGAGACGAGCAAGCCAAGGAGGAGGAGGAGGAGGAGGAGGAAGAGGAAGAAGAAGTAAAGGAAGAGCCGAAAGAAGAGCCCGCGCCACCACCAAAGCCTGTCCAACAGCCTGTTGTGAAAACAGGCTGGGCAGCACTGAGAAGCGTTCCGCGAGCCCCTGCTCCAGAGAGTATGGACTTGGACGAAGAGAAGTTTGACGTTGTCTAAAGTGATGGAGTGCACTTGCATGTAATGATAGACCCGATTGGTGTATATGACGGAGCGGCGGTGTATGAATGATAGAGGTACACAGAAGGCGAATAACATATCACTTGACAAGTATGGAGTCTAAATAACAGAACCAAGCGTTTATAGATACATACGATGCGTAATATAGTTCGCAGAGAAAACAAAGTCCAAGTACCAGCAACGAAGGGGCGCAAAAGTAAGCCCATGTGGTAATATATCGCAAATAACTTAAAAGCAAAACAACATTTTCGTGGTGCTTCTTACCGTGATAATATAACCGTATCACTATCTTCTATTACTTCTGGAAGTAGCGCACTTCAGTTCGACCACTCCGATGGTAATCAGCAAGCGGCATGTTACACTATTCTTGTTAACACACTCTGTTCAACAATCGCAAAGGTGGGCGACTTACATTTCCACATTGATGATGAACATCCCTAAGCGAATCGATGAAGTAGGGAATACATCCCAGACCACTGACACAACACACACCCGCAGCAATAGCACTAAGCCAGTTAGCACACAGCCTTCCCTCTTGACTTGATAGTCTAGAATATAAGTACTTACTGCATCATTCCTCCAGACTCCAGCTTCGTGGCCGTCATAGCTCTCACTCCACAACTCGGACAAACTACCGGCGCACTCTGGCTCTGCAAGTTCTGGATCGGCAAGCTCTGGTAGTTCTGCTGCTGCGCCGACGGAGGGCCATTCTGGCCTTGAGGTGGCTGGTGTGTAGGTGGAGGATTGGTAGGATCGTTTGTAAGCGGTGGCTGCGCGAGAGGAGAGTTAAAATCCCGATTGTCGTACTGCGGCGGTTGTTGTTGTTGTTCCTTGTTGTTCCTTGTTGGGAGGGATGTACTGCTGAGTCTTCTCGGGATGATCGTAGTTGTTCTGAGTAGCTGCTGTAATTTTGTCAATACATGATACTCTTCCAAAAGATGTACAGGCGACAACATACTGGGCTTCTCCATTGTGAATATCTTGTATGTAATCTACTAAGCTGAGATGACTCTATACTAAAGAAATATCTATATCAAGATCCTTCTTGCTCTCGATTTATATAAACCTTTCTAAACAAGTGGCAATGATGAACCGATATTCTCAGAACTTGCCTGTTTCTCCTATCGCCAAGGATTCTCTCCATCACACAGCCTTAAGGCGATGCTTGGCGGATAGGTGTGTTGAGGTCATAACCAAGCGCTACAAGTCATTGGACCTCAATTTCAGGGTAGCAAGTGCCTGTACTTGATTGTCTTTACATAGCGGCCCATGGATACCAGAACTGTAATGAGTGTGCCATACTTGATCGCCAGTCATGGCTGGAAGAAAGGGCCGTGATGTCACGAAGGATTTCTAGTCTGGCAATCACATTCTGGAACGAGTCCTGTCACATTGTGTTTAATTCGTCAGGTTCTGTTATACCAAGGAATGATATTATACACTTGGAACCTTTGTAGATGGAAGGATGTTGAATGGGATTGGGGGCCGTTTGGATGCGAGTGAGTTGGCAGACGTCACGAGCTTGGCGTTTGAGTGTGGCTGTTCGTGGCAGTGCTTTGGTATGTATGTGGCGAGTGCCAGAACATGACAGGATGGTACAGAGTACAGCAAGGTAGAATACATTGAGCATATGTAATGTATGATATGGCTGACTTAGCCATTGCCGTCTGATATTGGGCGAAGTAGGAGCTGGAAGTGTTGACATAAATTGAGCATTTCAGTCTACTTTTGAGCAAGTTGTTGTAGGTTGGGAGATCATGAACAAGCGGATAGATCCAAGTAACTGTCCTAAGTACCTGAAATATCCGCAAAGAGTAATTAATACAAGGTCCAACATAACAACGCAGCAATTTAGATGTCAACTCAAGATAGTATGCTCCAGATAGACACAGACACGTTCCAAGCGTCGTAACTGTGTTAATTAGAGTATGAAGCTAAATTTGAACTGTGGCTTTTAACGAATCATCATCCGGTATGGTGTAGTGGCTAACATTTCGCGCTCTCATAACCTGAGAGATCAGTACCGCGGAGCCCAGGGTTCGATTCCCTGTACCGGAGTTTCTTTTTTCTCCCTTTCCACAAGTCTCTTCCCTGACATCTTCCTATCGTGACTTCTTTTTTTGCCGCCATCGAATAGCCTACCTATCTATCCTTGTTGCTCTCAGTAATCGTAGACCTCAAATTGTGGCTCTTGTTAGTCCGTGCATTATCTTATCACTATCTTATCACTCCACACCGTCCGCACGTGACCTCCACTCCAAACTTTCCACTCCATCACCAGTATCACGACGCCCAACCGTACCGTTCCAGCTTGTCGTTGTCGTTCAATTTGTCCCCAGACACTCGACCCTCGCAAAAATGGCCGGCCGTCACAAACCCATTCGTCTCCCTCCCCTCAAGACCCTGCGCGTCCACAACCCAAAGCGCCAGGTCGAGAACCCCTGCATTGCCATCATGTCTAGTGTTCTCGGTATGTACCCCCCGCTCTCCTCTCTTCCAGGCGCATGTATAGAGAGGAATATGAGACCGAAACTGACTCGAAAAACAGCATGCTGGGCTTCGGCAGGCTACAACGCAACGGGCTGCGCAGCAGTAGAGAACCAGCTCCGGAAATGCATGGATGGCCCCGCGGCACCTCCTGCGCCTACGAATACAATCAACTACCACTTGGCGCGCATGCAAAAGTACATGACAGGACCAAGGAAGCAGAAGTAAAAGGGATAAAATGACCGAACGAAACTGGAATTTTGGGGGCGTCGGTAGAAAAACAGCGCTGCTTTTGCTTGAATGGATACAAACGAATGTGATGGCCAGGGAAGGGAAATCGATCACTGTATAACAATACCCGTACGGGGATAGAAGAGGACTGGCGGTGTAAAAATATCGCTGTACAATTACAATACGAATGATTACTAGTCAAGACATTGGGATACGAGATATGCACTCAACGAACGGTATATGACTGGGCGGATTCTAAACCCTGGATTACAATCTCACACAACATGCAAATCAACATCACAAGACATCATCATTCATTCAAAGTGTTTGCATTTCTACTACCTCGCTCTGCAAATCACCCTTCGACTTAAACCACAACCACAACTCTACCCATCATGAAGCGTACACCCAATGCCACATTCCCCCACGCCCTTCCCTCTTTCTATGCGCGCGCGGGAATCCCATATGAAGATCAACAAAAGGAACGACAACCCGGGGAGAAGAGAGAAAAATAACAAGAAGAAAAAGGACCAGTGAAAAGTGAAATGACAAAGAACGAGAAGAATGACAAAACGCCCCCATATCTTAGTAGTAGCGCCGGATCCCATGAAAATGTGTAAAAAGTGGACTAAAAAGATGTGATGTGATCCCATGAACCGAGCAACAATGACTCCATGGGGTGTGTGAGTGTTGAGACGGGCTTTCCCGCAGTAAGAATGCCATTTAAAGACGCATAACCGACAAGGGTAGTTGCGAATTTCGCACTCTATGTAAGAAAAGGTCGCCCCAGATCAAAAAGTAACCCAAGAAAAGTGCGTCCATAGGACGAAAGAGTGGCTGGAGTAGGCAGTTCTCGTTGGATGATGACAAAAAGGAGATGTGTTGGAAAAGTCGAGTCGCTTGCCGTCTATATGGTATGATTCGGCCGTGTCCAGCCGTCCAGACGCCCTTGGTTGTTCGTTATCGTGCCTTGATCATGGTATGGTATGAGTTTTGATGTGAATGTATCATGTTTTCTTTTCCGTGCGCCGAAAAATGCGGTAATGATCCGTGGGTATCCCAAGCACAATGCACCATTTCTACCTCCTCTCCGGGTGTCGATCGACATTGAGTATGCGCGTGATAGATGTCTAGGTAGTGTCGCCAACGCAGAAGAGCTCTATTTCTCCTACGCCTCCAGAGTACACGTTTTCGCGCCACTCCATAAAGGCGATCTGGATATCGTCGTCGCCTTCGATAGCAACATAGTCGCCGTCTTCATCACGGTATCGCAGCTTGAGCATGCCCTTGCTGATGCTGCTAGCAGTGAAGCGAGCTAGCTTAGCATCGATACGGTCAACCAGAGATTGGTAGGTGATATTGAAAGCCACGACCAAAGTGACGTAGTTGCCTGACTCGCAGTTCACGCGAACCTTGAGCTGAGTCGGAAGAGGCATGTCGGGGCTCAAGGGGTTTGCTGATGGTGGTGGTACTGTTGCTGTACCGAGAGCTGGAGACACTGTTCGTGAGTTTGCGGCGGCAGCATCAACACGAAGTGCCTGGTTACCGCCGCCTGGCGTGATCGATCGCGGGTGGATTGGCTGAGCAGGGAAATGGTTCATGCTGCCACCCACGCTTCCAGAAGGCTTGTGCATTCGTTCTCGCTGTGCTCCAGGGCTGTTTGTCTGAGCTCGAGTTGGCTGATCGTTTCTAGGGGAGCTTGTTTGATCTCGAGAAGTGTTAGGGTTGTGACCAGGGTGCAGGTGTTGAGGGATTCCGGGCACTGCTGGGATATTTCCGTGGCTAGGCTGACGAGTACGCGGCATTCCTGGTCCGTTGATATCGGGAGTGCTGTACGAGCGGTTCCTCTGCTGTGCCGCCAAAGCGGCCTGGCTGTTGGAGGCCATTGCTGGCAGAGAAGGTCCTCGAGGGTTACGTCCGTTGGGGTTCGGTGAAGGTCCATCACGGGATGGAGCACGAGGCATCGCAGGGGCAGTGTATCGATTGCCGTGAGCATCTTCCCATTGTTGTGGGTTGGGAGTAGCACTCTTGGGGAATCCATATTGAGGCGTTGTGAACATCCCGCTGGTAGTGCTCGTCCTTGTCGAAGCTGGTGACTCAGTGACAGGAGAGAAATAACTGTCGCCCGCCCAGGCGCCAGGTGAGTGAGCACCGCCTGGTTGTGTCTGAAGGCTAAGTGACCCGGGTGGTGCAGGCAGAGGGAAGCGAGGCGGAGGAGCCCGCACCATTCCGGCAAGCGACGCAGAGCTTTCCCCAGTTCCTGCTCGAGCACGAAGGTTGCTGCTTGAAGCTGTTCGAGGACCCAGACTCATGGGATGGGTGACACTGGTGAACCCGGCAGGTGCTGTTGCTGGACCGATATCATCTTCATCGTCGTCGTTTTCTTGAAGGTAAGGATTCTCTAGGCCAGCTACTTGATCTCGTGTCCAGGCAAAGTCGGTTGAAAGCGAGTCCGAGTTCGATGATTGGCGTGGCACGTTATGCTTCCTCTGGGTCTCCAGAGTGTTCACCCATTTCCTCAAAGTCTCCTCATTCAAAAACTTAATGACAAAGTTCTCAACACCTGGGTCTCCCTTCCACCAGATCTGCACGCTGTGGTTGCCTTCCAATAGTTAGTTCTGCTGATTGGGGCGCCCAAGTTCCATAGCTCACCTGGCTTGGAGAAGGACACGATATCGGTCACGTTGGTCATGAATATGCGGCCCTTCAATTGAAGCTTGGCGTTCCTGTTTCGAACCTTGGGACCTGTCGAACGTAACTTGTCCTTCTTATCCTTGCTCTTGCTCGATGAGATTTCCTTACAGCACAAGAGGATAGACTCGAAGAGGTAGATTTCGTACTTGCAAGCGTGAGTAACAGCCGAGTGTGTTTTGAAAGAGGTAACTTACATCCTTCTCTTGATCCGTCTTTCCAGTGATGACTCCATACACGCCATGCATAAGAAGTCTGCCAAACTGCTGCACCTGGTGGTTCTTCCAGTCCTCCACACGATTGGTGAGATCCTCAAGAGCTTCATCCAAAAGATCACGGTTCACTGCCTCATTAGCTTTGGACAAAACTCGTTCAGCGGCTTCACAACCACTGGTCAAGTCCATTTTGATCCCGTCATCCTCAGTCTTCTTGTTAAGATCCTGCTGTATGTTAGCTGCTGATCAGCTGGCGAAACGAATCGACCTACCTTGAGCAATAGAGGATATTTCACTAGTCTTTGCATGGGTTTAAGCAGGAAACCATCGAGAGTGTTGTAATCGGCTGCGACAGGGTGCGAAGAACGTTGAATCTTGTCGAAGACTTGATTGGCAACTTGGGCGGCCTTGCGCTGGTTTGCGATGAAGGGCTGGTAAATGTCGATTAAAGCATCCTCGTACATAATAAACGGAGCTCCCCATCGCTGATCCGGACCAGGCATGGAATTCGTTGTCTCAACTCGAATCAGGAAGCGGCGCTGGAAATCGAGAATGGCATTGATGTTGAAGAAGATCTGATGCAGGGTGTCGCCCGGGATTGCGCCTTGCTGTTCGAGCGTCTTTTTCAAGTCGTGCAGGTTTTCGAGATCTTGGACGTATTTTCGCTCGGTATCGACAAGTTCCCTGATAATGTGATCTCGGTAGGTCATCTGTCCACCGGTAGGTTCGTTGCTAGCCCCATCCTCGGGATAAGGTTGAGCTTGAAGAAGATATCCACGTTCCTCCGCTCGGTCCAAGACGTAGTTAACAACCTGAGTTACCTAAAACAATTAATCAGCTTGGATCACAACAATCACAGAAAGGGCTACTAACCTTGACGAAGCCACTTGTGTCGTTACCCATCAAGTCGGCTATCACAAAGCTGTGAGAGGAGGGGATCTCCAGGTCCTTCATGCAGGCCTGAACGAATTTGAAGATGGCGATCTTGGACTTCTTAGCTTCGTTAGCGCCAGAGGAATCATCGACCTTGAGCTCTTCCTGAGGTCGCAGGGCATTGTAGATGAGGAGAAGAGGGTATCCGGAGCGGAAAAGATTCCATAGCGAATCGACGGGATCCGTGGGGTCGAGCTCATCGAGATGCGGGCCGAAGCCGGGGACTTGAGCCAAACGCTGTTTGAGCGAGATACAGATCTGGTATAAAGATCGCGAAGCATCGGCCTTTTGGTTGATAATGTTCATCGTGGCAAGGACAGGGCCGCCATTCTGGGGTGTAGCGGTAGAAGCGGTAGCTAGGGAGCTCAACGAAGCTGAGGACCCGGCGTAGGCTGTCGAGCCCGAGAGCTGGCTGGCGCGCGGCGCATGGTTCATACTGGTCTGCGGAAGGCCACCGAATCCGTTGGAGCTTGGCTGAAAGGCCGGAGTTGTATTATTTCGTAGCAACGGGGCATGGGCCATAGCCTTCTACGCCATCCGTCGAAAGATGAAGCGTTGGGAGAAGCGAAAAGCGACGGCAGCAGGGAGAGGTGCTTGCGAGCAGACGAGGTTGTCGAGGGAGTTTCGTGGAAGCGCCCAACGAGGTGAGGATTGTCTTTGGTGTGAATGTCTAGGGATGTCGCTTGGCGTCGACTCAGGAACGTTTCAACGAGCGGTTCGACGTCATTCGGCGGTGAATCGAAGGCGTGGCACTTGCAGGCGTTGGATTTTTCGCAGCAAAGGCCGACCTAAGATAAAACAGGCGGGGTAAGGGGCTGAGGAAAGTGTCGAAGCGGTTTGTTGAGAGTCGTGAGGTGAAGGCGATGACAAGGGATAAATGGCCGATCGTGGTGGACGTCCCTCTCGAAGACGGGCAGCTATAGTCCGGGCCCGGTGACGGCTATTTGAAAGTGTAGAGGTGGTGGTCTCGGGGTCAGGCGGTGGAGCGATCGAAGGGGGGTTTGGAGAAACGGATCGACGATGCCGGTGTTGAAGAAAGAAGAGATTCTGATCTGGCAGGCGGGCCAAGTAGTCCGATGTGAAAAGGTTTAGTTTGATCGATTATGGACAAAGAGGAACAAAATTAATTAATCGCCAGAGTTTAAGGTTGTACTGGTTCTTTTGCCGCAGGCAGTTTGGTCTGGTCAGTCAAAGGGGACAGACAGACGACGAGGCTGGGCTGGGCTGGACGTTGATTTAGGTTAAACCAGACGGCAGATGGGAAAGTCGTTTAAAGGAGGAAGACGGGTTGGATTGGGCTAGGACTGGGACTGTGACTGGGACTGGGAGAGCTGGGAGCTGGGCCGGAAGCGCTACTGGACTGTTAGCGGGGGTGCTGTTGGCGCTGGAGCTGGAACTGAAGGCAGTGAATGGAGGGTCCAGTGTCTCTCTTCAGGTGATACCTTAGGCGCTGGGCTGACAACGCGTATCAACCAGTCTTGTTCACATGCCGATTGTGATTCGATGTTCAGGATCTGACTCGAAGGACCGCCTATTCTTCTAGTTAATTTTCTTGTCAAAAACTCGCTCGCTGCCTCAATCGCCAAACAAGAATTGATGATCTGTGAGGCAGATAGGGGATCAGACCCTTGCCAAAAAGAATGTGCGTAGAACAACGGAGTCGACACTGTAACACTGGGCGCAATCTAGCCGACAGAGTCCGTGCGAGTGGACGAATGACTGACTGAGGGGACGTGCATTTCTTTGGGCATTAACAACTTCTTCCCCAGTGCCTCTGTTTCAAACTAGCCCAAGCCATCTTTCTCTTTCCAGATATCCATCCATTCAACCTAATCCGATCAGCTCCTTTGTTTCCGGAATTGCTATGAGAGATATTATTGTATTGTTCTGTCATTGCGCACGAACTTGGGAGATAATGATGATAAGATTCATATACAAAAGAAGGTTTCTAGAAAATGCTCCCTTGATCAAAGTGCAGACGCAGATGCATGAATCGTGCCATCCAGGACCCTGATCTTCGCCCACCGGTAACAACCCATTCCGCTGGTTGACTGGCTGCTAAGATACAACGGCCAATAATTAATTAGAAGGGAAAAAAGAAATGGTCGGTATTGATTGTGTTACCAAGCATTCACTAACCACTTCTAATCCATGCTCCGTCAGAATTTATGATTCAGGGATCTACAGGGGTTTTGATGCCAATGTCCATCAATTCTGTCGACCGGACCATCAACGTCGTGGGCTAGTCTACATAAGCTAGCAAGCTAAAATACAAGAAACCTGACTGTCATCAGCGCCATTGTCACCGTTACTTGGGAATATTAATAAATCCATCAGAAAAGTTGACGCCCAAAAGAGGGCCGATAGAAGAACAAGACAGAGAGGAGGGGCTTTGAACTAGGGGTTTTGGCAAAGCCGATTTGGCTTGACATGGATAAGCCCCTGAATCCGCCAGCACGGGTGGTGTGGTGTGGTTCCCTTCTGGAAGGAAGGACGTTGTGCTGCATGAAAAGATGAACGAATTGTCGTTAAAGAGAAGAAGGATGCTCCGTTGGATCAGAGAAAGGAACACGCATCGCAATTTACGCATCAAGTTGATACGGTCCGAGGAGAATCTCGACGCGCGTTATCGAGGCCAATTGGCCCCCGTCATTTTCAACGATAGATAGATTACAGCTGTCACTATCTATCACCACCATAATTCAACTTGACTTATCGCTGCCAGGGCTCAATCTACCGTTCAAAGCAACGCCATGTTGCGCACTGGCTGCGGCGAATAGTCACCTCGATCGGTCTCGTCTCAGGAACTTGAAGAGCAAATCCTCCTTAGCGGATATTCACGAATACCTCAGGCGCATCTATCCGATATATCTTCTTTTTTCTCATAGAAATAGGCCCATCAATCTAACAATCCCCGAGAGTATCCGCCAAGAAAAAAAGAACAAAAAAGGACCCTTCAAAAAGAAGCAAGCAACAAGTCCCATAACCAACTGTCGATGCCCCTCCCCCCTTGCCTGACATCATGGGTCCTAACTAAAGCTTTCTTCAAATTTCTCCAAGCTCAGGGGGGGGCATCCGCTAGCTCCTTCTCCAAGGTAGAGAACGTTTCATGGAACCTTCGAAAGGGTGGCTAGCGACACGGAGCTGGAACCCGGCTCCTCGTTCTTATGCTCACTCATGTCTGTTGGTTCTCTGCACAATTTAATTTAATGCTTTTTTGGCTTTGACATTCTGGAAGAGGTAGAAGCGGGGAGGAGGAGGGGCCTAGTCTGCATGCATTACATTACGGCGCATGGTAATCTGAAACGAGCGATGAACGCACGGTCTCTCAAGATGGCTGCTGGCTTTGCGCATTAAGATCTGTCTTTCACGTCAAGGTGTGTTGATCTTCCCTCATTCACATAAACTCACCTCCGAACAAGATCAGCAGACGAAGACAGCTAATTTACGATGTCGATATACCAACTTGGACGAGAACAACACTTCAGTTACGCTTCAAGACTAAAACGAGTAGCTTGAAACACAGAATTGTCCGCTTTTGCTTACTGCATGTCTGTTTATGCCTCAGCTGCAGCGCAACGACGATCATTTACACGTGCTCTCGGGGATTATTCAGATTTTGTAAACGATCAGCGCGTTTCTGTCATGTTTAATATCCGTCCGTGACTTTTGTCCCTCCATCTCTTTTCTTTCACTGCCGTCGTATCAGCCATCACCCGAATGCTGTGGAACTTTCTTTTGCGCACAAGCTCAATAGGCAGCCTACAGATCTGCAGTAACAAAAAGCTCGTGTTATTGATCCTATGCAAGACTTTAACTTTCTGTGCGCCTCGTAGGATCGTCATCTAAGCAAGGTGCCATCCCAACTTTGACTGTGGAGAGGAATGTATGTATGTACATACAGTGCTGTACTGTACCTGTTCATGCGCGTTATTAAAGACAAATCCAGAAGTGGAAATACTTCCGTAATCTTGGACTAATCAGCTCGAGGCTTTCGTTTCGAGAGCCTCCACAATTTTGTTACTGCTGTTGGCGTTTTGGCGTTCCAGCCTTGTGGGTTTACATGCGGCCCAAAAAAAAACCGGCATACTATAAGAGCTTGACAGAAATGATAGGTAGAGCTGGGAGTAGTAAGTGCTGTATTAATTATGTCACCATTCATACTTTCAGTATTAAGAGAGCTTTTGGTGTGCCGGTTTTTCATTTGGGGCGCGCCTGGTTTCTTCTTTTAACTCGGTGGTTTTTCTTGTGTGGCGAATCTTGAAACGCAGCTCAGCGGAGCTACTGTACAGTAGACTACAGTAAACTAACGGATTGATGGCTGCTGGATTGAAGCTATCGTACATGCGCATATGCACATGCACGGGATTTAAATGCAAAAGAAAGCGTTTGCTTGATAGCTGTGCCTGAACGGCGCTTAGTTTTTGGTGGGCGCATACACACAGACGTGCATTCGCTGACTGCCCACCTATCTGGGGATTATGTCAAGCTTCTTCCTGATGATGTATGTGATGCACAATGCGCTTCGCATTCGAAGATGGTGCCTGAGAATAAAAACATGTTGTCGAATACCATGGCAAAGCTCCACTCACTCTCTTTCAATAAGCCCTCACAAAATGGTCCTGGAGCAAGACTTGTGCCTACCCCGTATCTACACTGCATAGTTGAGTTCATCACACTTCACTCGAACCTGAAATCATATCGTATTGAGTTTAATGAGAGGTCTGTGCAGTCGATTACGGGACTAACTTATACACTAATTTACTCAAGAAAATCTTCAATATATAGAATGCCTCAGACACTGCGAATACGGGTTTAAAACTGACAGGGAAACTCATAATGCAAGACACAACATACTTTTCTCACCTTGAATGGTCCACAATATATCTTCCTTCTATTCTCCGTGTTAGCTTAACCTGAGAATGGTATACCCCAAAAGACTGGTAGTTCGCTTGACTCTTGACAATTCTCTATTTTGCTGCGGGGGATCCAAAAAAAAAATCAATAATATAAATTTCTGCACCTTCAAAAACACATTTCGTCAAAAGCGGAGGCAATATTCGTGATCTATCGTTGATAATGGATCCTGATTCGTAGACTCTCGGCTATCATTGAACAGTGGAACAAGGCCAATCACTTCCCATTGAAGTAGGCCACCCCGCGTCCTGTTCATTCTGGCGGTCTGCGGCTCAAAACTATTATCAAAGTCTTCCTTGGATATCACTCGTTGCTCAAAAAGGTGAGTTAGCGAGTATTGAAACTCTCAAAGAAATTAGATATGGAAAGGTTTGACTAATTGCCGTCATCAGCTCTAGCTATTATGGTACAACTCGTCACAGTAGCTCTGCACCATCGAGACCACTTTTCCGTCGGAAATGCTCGAAGAGTCTTCAATAAGCAGGCCTACCACTGGAGCATCATGATCATACCTTCAGACGGCCAGTCAGAAAACTGCCACTCGTTCGATGCCACCGACGCATCGCACATAAACCCTGTCACGTTTCGCATGAACAACCCAACCATGGACTGGTGGTTTCGGTCTGAGCTGGATATCAAACCGCAGCGTCATGAAAAGTTGCTGGGACGGATCGTGATCGGCGAGATGCCGGATGAGGTGTCAGGGGAAGAGCTGGGCGAGTTTTTCAGAGGGATTCCCTTGCCGGTGAAAAATACCAATCCGCAGCAGAGTTCCGTGACGTGGATTATCGATGCGATTCAGGCGCTGCAGGAGAAGGGTTGGACACCGGAGTTTGATTTGGATCAGTTCAAGGACTTTGCTGTTTCTTATGCTGATGAGAAAATGAAAGGGGCCGAGGCGGAGGAACCAGACTTGAAGTACTATGAGAGCTAGAAGAATGGCTTTCATTATATGTGAGGTTCTAGCAAATCTGATAGAATAGAGCTGAGGTCTGCATAACTAAAAACGATATCCATAATCAGTTGACGCTATGGAACGTATGCTGCTGTGCTGAATTTCATAAGGCGACATGATTTTCATTGGATACTAGGTATATCGGGATTACAAGGAGGAACAACCACATCCTTCTCGCTATTGGACTGGAGTTGAAGTCGCCTGAACCCGAATCCATCTAAACTCATCCCAAGACTAGACCAAGGCTGGAAGTCTTCTGGAAAGCAGAGGTCCACTATAGTTCAGTCTCATGATAACGTTATTCCCGGCCTATTCTTAACAAACACCATTTATACTTCTTCTGAGTGTCTTTACTTTCTCTTAAACTTGGCATACGACAAACTACTCGATAGGGCTTATCGTAATCTATATCTGCTATCGTAACATATGATCAAAGTTCAACAGGAATTAGAACGAGCCTTTTCTAATCGTTAATCTCTTATTGGTCTAGTTTATATACTAAGCTTCGTCGACTCGAGGATAGCCTCGAGCTCCATAACAACGTCATTGTAAACCTTCTGCCTAAAGTCATCCTCATCTAGCCCACGAGTTTCGGTACAATCTACACACCGCTGAACAACAGACTGGTAAGCCGTATTAATCAACGCAATTTTCTCCAAGAGCTTATGCGCGGCGGCGTGAGCACGAATGCTGCTGTCGAAATCACCATCAATCGTCTTCTCACCAGGAGATCGAAGCTTCTCAAAAGACTGACCGAGGATTATCTCTAGCAAGAGGATGCCTAGTGCGAACAGCGTGGGATTTGTCAACGGGGCATTCCCCGGCATAGTGGTATTGGGGTGTGCGATGGGACGTGCTGAGAATCTTCGGAGAAGAAAGGGGTATTTATATGAGACGGAGTCATCTCTTCGGAAGAAATGCATGTTTAGTCTCGTCAAAGCCCCTAGGAGCCATGGTGTCTTGCTTAACTGAAGAACACTTGACGCGATGGCCAGTGCAAGTCGAACCTTTTCAGTAAGAGAAACTAAAGGCCTCTGTCCTTTTTGCCCTGTAGGATATCGTCTAGAATGACTATTGACCAACCGCCACTGTTGGCCGTTGTTCCTAGTGGATATACTTGAAAATGCCGGTCCGCGTACTCTGTGTCGATGAGATGCCCGTAGCACACAGGTCGTGCTTTCCTGGCATTTCTCAAAGCCATGCAAAGATTGAGGGGCTGCTTTGTTGGCGTTTGTTGTTGTTCATCATGACAAGTTTTGATGAAAGTGATATCCGTAGCAGCACGACTTAAGGTCACTATCGCTGATTTGGTATCGTGTGTGGACTTTGTTGAACTCATGAATGATAAGCTTTGCCTGATTCCAAATGAAACTCGCTCAGAACTCTTTGCTTGAATTTGTGGTAGGCATGATTGTGACCCTATTGTTGTGATCGAAATAGCGGCCTTGATGTTGATCTCATCCCAGAACCGCTTCGTATCTGGACCTTCCATCATCTCAAAAGAAATGGCCATTTTAAATTGTGCGTCTCTTAAGATCTCTTCTTCTTCACATCCATATCCAAATTCGATTAAGCAGGGCGAAAGCTCAGAACTCACGTCGTGTGAATCAGTGCAAAGAATACTCGAGCATAGAGCTCGATATATACTTGTCGATAAGTCTCGTAAGACTTTGAAAAGCTTGCCGCGGGACTTTTTTCTTCGACTAGGCTCGAGCCTTATACTCAATCTAGCCAATGACTCAAGGTCGCTGATACCCTTTTGAAATCGTAGCTATGTCGTCCTTGTAGTCGTCTCTGTGAATACGATACAGTAATTTCTTGAATTCTCGAGTTCATGCGGCTTTTGTTGATCCATTCAACCTAGCCCCTGTTAGAGACTGACTCGATTATCAGATGAGCTGTCTTACCTGTCCATCTTGAGAAATTTGAACCCTCAACCTTTTGATGATACTCTCAAGGGCCTCATGTATCTCAATGATAGTCTCTTCGAACGGGCCATAAGAATCCCAAAGCCTCCTTCGAATCTTAGCATTAGTTTCTGGGGCTCGCCATAGTGGTCCAAATGGACTCAACAAAATCGGTTCAACATCTTTCTGCGGCACGGTGTCATTGATGAGAAGATCGCAGACGTTGTAAGTTTCGCTCGTTCTGTTGTCAATTGGCGGTTCAGACTCTTCAGCTCTGAAGGGGCTTTGCCCCAGTCTCGCATGAACTTGCAGTAGGTTTCCAAGGCTGTCACAAGTAGGGGCAGAGATCCCAGGACTATGCCAGCGACTTCGAAACCAGACATGGCGAGGACTTTATGCTTATCAAAGTCTTTTTACTCGGCTGAATGGGTTTTGAGATGGAAGAGAGTAAGATGATTGAATCAATGTCGAGAGGTGGAGGACGAGTCTCACAGCCTGCATATCACGAGTCCAATAAACGCTTGTCAATAGCTGTAGAGTCACATACCCCTCTTTCAGCTGAAACCATTTTTCACAAGCTCGCTCGTTATTTCTTTTTCTTGTGATTAACAAAAGGTATCGGCAGCGAAGCTTAATACATCAATGCTCACAAGGCAAAGACGAATGGTCGAAGGATATGATCTCTTCTCCGATATTCTTTTGCATTCCAACTAATCAAATTGAGATGAGACGGACCTTATCATGGACCATAATCAGCAACTAGGGGTCGATCGCGAGCCATGTCGCAAAGACCTTTGGGTCTTTCCGAGACCTGGAGGACGCTCTTGCCCAAACCACAGACTCTAATAATTCCCAAGAAGGTACCTCCCTGAGCGACCTCTTACCCAAAATGCAGAACGACTTCACTCGTTTCAAGATGTGGACTGCTAATCAGGCAGCTCATCAGAGTGGCTCTGCCTCTCTAGATTATCGATTCAGGGAGGCCCCTCATTTGCAACAGCAGGTTGTATAGGTACCTTCTGAAGGACATATGCGAGTCCCTACAAGACGTGGCATCTATAGTCCCGGACAACTTTTATCTTCTGGAACAAGATCAAAGAAAGGGGAGCACGGAGGGTCATTCTGTTCCATGGGGTTGGACTTCACGACCATTGACAGACTACAGCACGCCACCAAAGTCTGCATTATAATGAAAAAGCACTGAATAAAACAGAAGAGACTTTATTGCACAGCCCATCTGACGCAGGTATCGCGGCTGCGAGGGCCGAGTAATTACCTCTTACAACTTCTGCTTTACTCATGGCAATCGAAGGACTTACTCACCTTTCTACGTGCAGTAACTGTTTCACTCAAAAAACGCCTTTGTATAGAAGAGGACTAGCCGGTGAGAAGCTTTGTAACGCTTGCGGTCTTTACCTGAAGCTCCACGGCGTTATGCGGGATCTTACTTTGAGGCCTGATGTTATTGGGTGGTGCACTCGTGGTCCTAGGTCTACTATCGAAACCGCTAGCCGTGGCACGTTACTACATACCGAGACAGAGGGGAGATTTGTCGAAAATTCTCAGTCGGAAGCCGACATTAAAGGAAAATCCAAGATAAATGATCAAGACACTGAAGATATTGCTAGTCGACCACTTACACATAGTGTCCCTACTGACAAGCCCCCAGTGAATGGGAGTGGTTGACAATGACTCTGTAGGAAAACCGGTGCCGGCTATTTGAAAACGTTTCTGATCTCTCATATAACCATTCACTCCAAACATATAACTAAAAATTCAAACACAGCCACCAAATTTATCCCAATGGTATAAAAAACGCTAGTCATAACAAAAAATCATACAAAATCAATACATTTTCGATCCTTCAATCATCGTTACTCCATTGCCAAGCCTCCTGGATTGCCTTCCAGTACTTCTCAGGATGCTCTCGCATGTGTCCAACATGGTTTGTCCCCTCGAAAAGCTCTTGTCTCGTCTCATATCCTCTCTGCTGCGACTCAGCAATATAACCCTCGATGTCCAAGTGAGAAATGATTTCATCTTCCTTGCTGTACAAATACAGTCTCTTAGAGTCCAGAGTTTCGTAGTTTGTGTCATCGACTGTGCGAAGAGCGAAAGCGCCAGAAGGCTCGCTGCCTATCAGCTTCTTGAAAATAACATCTAAAGTCAAGACAAAGCCCCAGATGCCCTTTGTGACAATAAAGGGCCAGGGGAAGAACTTGGCAGTGCCGATAGCCATTGCATGAGACCACTTCCCAAGTCTCTCCCAGGACCAAAATGGATTTCCAGGGGTTGAATCCAAAACGAGAAGTTGGTGAGGCAACGTTCTACCCTGCTTATCCGCAAAAGCCTTGAGTGTAGTAGCGTAGCTAATAGCGCCAGTGTTGGACATGCTATGAATAAGAATAGGGGCCGTCTTTTCGTCTAGAAGGCCGTTCAAGTTATCGATGACGACTTGCATAGCGCGCATTCTTGTTTCGAGACCTGTGAACATGGCATCCGAGATGGGACTCAGAACGATGATTTGCTTCGAGTGTGGGAAGAGAGCACGGTAGCCCTCTGCGTATTTGCCGACATGTCTAGCTTGACCGTCACCCCAGCCGTAGATGAGAATAGCTGCTGGGTGATCGGCGGGTGTTTCTTCTGGTGAGTCTTCGCTGACGAGGACGTTGGCGTTGAGGGCCTTGAAGCCAGCAAGCTGAGGAAGTTTCTTGCCCGACATTTTTATTTTTTATAGTGGAGATTTCTGATGTGCTGAGAAGTGGGATCAGATAATGAAGGCAACCAAGGACACTTTATAGTCTCTAAATAAATTGAAAGATGTTAGTTTCAAGCCTGTTGCTGACGTTATTCCGGCCTGTCCGACTGTATATCAATGCCATAGGAGATTACCTATTATGTTGGGGCGCTGTGAAAAGTCCGTCGGATGTTTTTTACATGGCTGACGTCGGACTTTTTACTTATTCGGGTTATAGATGCGCTTTCACCGAAAAAAAGAAAACTTTGTGCACAATAGAGCGACCCAACAATATCATAAAGCCGAGGTTTAAATTTAGATCTGTTCTGGAAGATCAAAGAGATCGAAAGATATTTGATGGAGAAGCGGCTCTTTTTGAATGCAACGTTGGGGTTAAATTGATTTTTAAAGTCAAAATTAACGTCAGTTGACGGGAATCCACACCAGTAAAAGACCGAAAGACGGATATAAGACGGAATAAAAGAATGTTGGCGCATGTCAGATTTTAAGAGTTTAAACGGCTAAAACGAAATATTCGATAACAACTCGGTAATGTGCCTATCTGATTCTTTCAATCGAAGATGAGCGCTATGTCCGTTTCAGGTAGGATCCCTTCAAGGAGAACAGAGGCTGGGAATGCGGACTGTGTTTGACATTAACCGTTTGTGCCGAAGGAATTGCTCTGTCGTGGCGTCGGTTCATTGGACTCATGCTAGTGATCCAGTGTAGAATCGAATATATCATTTACCATGCGGATTTACGCAAAACAAATCATCGTGCCTTAGTGTTCAAATAGCTGTAATCTAGACGAATAGGAGGCTCTGGAAGCTGAGTTGACATTGCTGATCTATTAAATTCCAAGTCTAATGCTAATAAGTGGCGTTGAGCAAAGCATGACTACTCCAATACGCTCATAAGTATCCTGGTATATTCTCCAAAAAATAAACAAAAACTCAAAGGACTTTTAAAAGGCGGAGTTGAGCTTCCATCCAACACGGTGGATTCTCGCAGCAACGATAAGAGTAGTGCCAACGAGACAAAACACACCGGCAAAAACCTTGAGCCCAAGCCAGCCATGAGGTCTCTCCAGAATAGCGCCGTTGATAGGGTTGGTAGTGAGTCCACCGATGGAAGAGACGAAGAAGACGATTCCGCTGCGGAAACCAATCTCCTGAATAGGTGAGATTTGAGCGACGAGAGGGGCGATGAGAGAAACATATGCTCCGGAGCTGAAACCAAAGAGGGCGGCAAAAGCGATGAGGCCGTTTTGCGTGTTGCATGGAATCCAAAGAGCCAAGATCCAGATAGTCGATAGATAACACACAACGATGAAAATGTTGTACCGACCAACTTTATCGCCAAGAATTCCCGAGATGACTCGTCCGAACAGACTAGCAGCGTTGAGGATGGGAATCAAGTACTGAACAAGGTTGGGATCCACGCCAGCCTGCAGAGCCTGAACGGGCAAGTAGTCGATAGGCACGTAAAAGCCAAAGGTGAAGAAGAAAAATCCGAGCGTGCAGAAAATGAACTCTGGTTCGCGGAAGGGCTTGAGCATTTGCTTGCCGGTGACCTTTTGGGGACGAGGTGGGTGGAAGGACTTGACGGTTAGGTTGGCAATGATGAGGAGAAAGAGGATTATGAAGGCGCAGATTCGCATGGACCAGCCGAAGCCGACTTGCTTGATCAGACGGGTGACCATGATGGGAAAGATAACGCCGCCGATACTGGAGCCGGTGGAGAGAATGCCAAAGGCGGCTCCTCGTTTGGTGTCGAACCATCCGTGGATGACAGATAGAGCTAGTTGTGTTAGTAAAGGTTTGAGATGGACCAGATAGATGTGACTTACCTGGTTGAAAGATGGCTGAGACGCCAATGGCAGAGCAGACACCCTGCGACAAGAGAATCTGGTAATACTCGGTGCTAATCGAAGCCATCATGATACCGAAAACATGCATGAAACTTCCAACGAGAATAATCCATCTAGGCCCATAGGTATCGTAAAGCTTTCCGATAATGGGGCCCATGCCCATGATGAAAAAGATTTGTAGTGAAGGAATCCATGCGATGGTACTGGTAGAGTAATTGCTCAAAAGGTCGTTTTGATAATATTCCTGGAAAGCTCCGACGCCTAGTAAAGTTAGTCAATCAAGATCTACTGCAGAAGAAGAAGAGAGAGAGAAAACATACTGTTGATCCATCCAAAACTGCAAAACGATGTACACCAAGCCCCTAGCACGACAAGCCAAGCTTCAAGACCACCATCAGGTGCTCCACTACCAGGCACTGGCTTTATAGGCTGCTGCGTGCTACCATCTTCAATGTCTGACTTTTCATTGTTGAAATTTTGCCCCTGGAGTGTGTGTTCTGATTGGTGAGGCGAAGAGGGTCTTGACTGTTGTGCTGCCATATTGAACAGTGTTGATGTCCAGAAGGAGGAGGTTGAGTTGGGATGAGGCTCAAAACAAAAAGACGAGAGCCAAGGATGACAGCGATCTAGCGGATATATAAGGACCAGATTAAAGGGCGATCATGGGCCCGCATACGACCCTTACGAGCCTTACGGGGGCCCAAACGAGCCTCTTCGGCCATAGTGACGGACTTTTGCAGATGAGCTTACCGTAATAATCTCGCGTCGCGAGGAAGACATCGGCCGATAGTCAAAAGTGTGGATTTCTTGTGGTCAGATTCGAGTTGTTGATTGGCTGTATCGGTCCCGGCGCATCTTGTATCACCGAAGCCGACGCTAAGATCAGAAATGAGGCCCTTTGTAATGCTGCATCAGGACTCAATTCAATGCAATACGCCGAGACATTCGGTCCTAACTCACCGCGTCAACTCGGCCGGCGCTGCAAATATACAAAGACCGAGACCCTATCAATCCGTTAACATAATTCCGGCCTCACGCCAGCACATCTAATTCTCGGCGATAAACATTACACCAGTAATGTCAACTCGGCCTGGTCGCCGCATCGAACGGTCTTGCGCAGTGTGTCATCGCCGAAAAGTTCGCTGTGACAAAAAGTCCCCCTGTTCACAATGTATACGGAGTAGTTTTGAATGTTCATATCCTTCTCCTCGACCGGTTGTGAGAAAGGTGAGGAAGACGACTATCAATGATGTTGCGAGTCGGATTTCCCAGATGGAGAGGACTATTCAGTCGTTTCGAACGAACCAAGCTACTTCGCCGCAACCGTCTGGATCTACGCCTTCTGTCGCGTCAGCTAATACACCTATCACGCCTACAGCTGCGACTAATGGTGTTGGTGCGAGAGATGAAGTTTCGAGACAGGCGATTCCAGAACGGACTTGTCGAGAAGGTCTTTTGTTGAATAAAGGAAGAGTCAGTCACTACGTTAACGAAGTCCTTCTCTCAAGAGTCATCGAACAGGTATGCACCTATCCGCATATGTCCGAATCTCATCTAACTAATATCTCAGGAAGATGATGTACGAACAGCTTTGACAACACCAAGAGACGAAATTCCCCACGATGTCAACTCTCCTGCTTCTCCCTTTAATCCCATGGTGCTTCTATCTTCTAGTTTCTCAGCAGAATCACTCGCAAATTTCCATCCTCCTAGGAAGGTAGCCATTCGTCTATGGAAAGTTTTTGCCGATAGCGTCGATCCTTGCACCAAAGTCACGCATCTTCCTACTTCTGAGACAATATTATACACAGTGACGAGAGACCCTTCCAAGGCAACTATTGAAAATCTAGGATTTTGTTTTGCAATCTACTATGCTTCGGTCACCGCATTGAGTCCTAACGAGGTGCTTGATATTACTAGTGAAGATAGGAAACAAGCACTTCAGCGCTACAAAGTTTGTCTGGAGCAATCATTAGCCCAGGCAGACTTTCTCGACAATCCTACTATCACTCTGCTACAAGCGCTTGCAATATACACGGTAGGTTCAGCCTGGCTCTTGGTAAAATCAAAAATATGATCCTAAAGTTCATTAGGCAGCCATGCGCGTTCACAATATCAACTCCGGCCGAGCAGTATGGATTATGAACGGTCTTGCCCTCCGAGCAGCACAATCGATAGGTCTTCACCGTGATGGAAGCAAACTTGGTCTGTCTCCTTTCGAATCCGAGATCCGCCGCAGAGTATGGTGGCATTTTCTTGAACGAGACGGCAGAGGTGCCGAGGACTACGGACTCCAAAATCCATCCGGTTCAGGTCCAATGTATGGCGTCGAGCAACCCCGAAATCTACACGACAGCGATCTTTTTCCCGAGATGAAAGAACTCCCCCCTTCAAGGCCAGATTATACACGAATGACTCTGCCCCTTTGCAACAACCAAGCTTCGCGCGCTTGGGCTCAAATATTTCAAATGAGCTGTTCGGCAGACGGTATACCAAGCGAAGATGCCAGAAAACAAGTCATTAAAGAAGCAATGGATAAGGTAGAAGGTATCCTCGAGCGCTGCAATCCCGTGATCCCGGAACAAAGAATGCAAATGCGCGTCTCCCGTTTAATTCTGCGCAAAGTCGATATCGTCTCCCGTCACCAATGGCAAACTCTTCGCCACCCAAACGATCGCGAATGTCTCGCAACGGAAAGCGACGTCGCCGAAGCAGTAGATCTGCTAGAGCACGCCAACGACATGTGGCGCGATGAAGACATGGTGCCCTTCCGATGGATCGCACGGGCATTTCCGCAATACCACATGATGCTGTATATCCTACGGCACTTGTGCGTGTGTCCTGGGGGACCACTGGCGAGCAGGGCTTTTGCAGCGGTTGAGATGCATTTGGAAGCTTTTAGACTGGGTGGGGGTGGGCCGCTTAATGGGCTGAAGTGGACTGTTCTTACAACGTTAAGGGACAGAGCTTTTGTTTTGATGCAGAGGGTTGAGAGGGAGACTGGTGACGGACAAGGGCAAGTTGGGAATTCTATGGGCTTTGAGGGAACCAAAGGTGGTGGGAACACGCAAGAGGGATTGGAGCAGAATCTTGCCATGTTGGATTGGAATACAATATTGGAGGAGTTTCCAATGGATATGGAAGACTTTTCATTGATTTTCTGAGAAGAGTCATGAATTCAATGACACCAAATCAGTCACTCTCCAAAATTGCTGTCAAACCTCGTCTACCAACTTTCCTCCGCACTCAAACTCCTGCCGATATATCTGCAAAGCATCTAGACTCCAGAACCTCGAGCGCTCTAGATTACGCATTTCTGCATGTTCAAAAAGTGTTTCGTCGCCTTCTGAACCTAGGGTTAACTATCATGTCAATGCTTGACCATTATATGCAGGAGTACCGGGGACTTACATGCGGCTAGGCGAAAGTAGTGCTGCTGCCAGAGAGAAACAAGTCCCACAATCAGCTGCAGAATGCCGAATATAAGGGAAATGACGACTTCGGGGGACAGTGTTGCTTCAGCCATCATACAAGGCCTGGAAAGGTTTACTCGGTCTTTCTTTTGAGATGGTAGATTTGAATTGGAAAACTGATGGAAAGAAAGTTCTCGTGGTAAATGATTGAGTTGGTTAACTAGAGGCTTTGGCCTTTTTAATAACATCTTGTATGGAAAGTGCAACAAGCCGCGATGACTTCACATAGATTACAAAACTACTATTCCCCCAGAATATCCACTCGGTCCAGTATCCATGCCGTCAATGTCTAAGCCTCGTTTTTAGGCTTATTTCCCTGTTCCGCATGGGTTGAATTCACGGTCGCCTTGTACCTGCAAAGAAATCCATGATGCAGACCAGTCACGGGGTCTGCATGCCGCCGACCTCCACTGAAACACCACCAACACCTGGCAACCTTCATCCAGTGGCAGTTGGAGGGATGTGTCTCACCGTCAAAAGCACGCTGGGCGGTTGGTCGGCGGCGAGCTGAGGTGGCGTCCATGCATCTGCACTGCACAATAGTAGTTTTGTTTCCCTTGTTACTATTGGCTTTGACAGTATAGTACTTTTGTCGAAAATCATAATGATGCTTAGGAAAGTGCAGCTGGACTCCGCCCGCTCCTCCAGGCTTTTTGCCTTGCTGCCTCGCCTGGGCGCGGTCGATAATAGGACTTTTGCAGTATAATACCTATCATCTTTCCACGCAAATATCATCCATCTACAACTTTCCCGTTTGTTCCAAAAAAAACGTGCGTATTCGACTTTACTAGCTGAAATTCTCATCATGGACCCCTGGGTCACATTTTCAAACTCATTTATACCACTGCCTATCTTCCAGCAACCACAAGCTTACCCTCACGAGTACGCACCAACTCAAGAGCTCAATCCGATTGACGAGCCGGCTTTACACAATGTCTTATCTGTCCAATCTACAGGAACCCAGCCAGAAGCACTTCATTCAATTAGCCTGCCACAGAAGCGGCTCGCTCCTGCACTGCAGGACGGAACTTCTTCCCTCAATGATGCTGAACTGACAGCAACTCCTATGGGACCGCCCCCAAAGCGTCGGAAGAAGAAAGCTCCAACACTACGTGCCAAAGACTGGGAGCCCTACAAAGCTCGAATCCTCGAGCTTCATGATGCGCAGAAACTGCCATTGGGAAAAGTTAAAACCATGATTGAAAAAGAGTTTGACTTCACTGCTGAGTATGACCCTACTGCAATGTTCCCACCATATGTAACAAATCATCAACTAACTGTTGTCAAGATTGCGACAGTACCGAACCCGTATATCTCAATGGGGAAAGGACAAAAACGTCAAGCCAGTAGAGATGGCAGCAATCGTCAGGAAGCGACAGCAACGAAAGCTCGTAGAAGTCGATAAAGGGGAGCAGGCCTTCACTGTCAGAGGCAGAAATGTCGAACCACATAAGATCGACCGGTGGATGGTCAGAAACGAGGTCTCTCAGACTGCCTTGTATGCTCCCAGCCCCGCAGCATGTAAGATAACTTCTTATGCCCTACATACACACACTTGGATGTGAAGACTAATATGGAGTCACAAAGCCACCCCATCCGCAGTCTACTGTCGAACCATATCTGAGCGTGGTTCCGTGGTAGCTAGTCCCACATTTTCGACAAGAAGTTTGAACTTCTCGCCAAGAGACATCGCATCAACAGTCGCAAGCCCTGCAGCCTCTTCCCCTGCTTCCTCTGTGTGGAATATAGTTCATTCTCACGACACTTCTTTTACTGGGCAAAGTCCTGCCCCTGTCTATCACCCTCCGCCGACTCTTCCTTCGGTATCCCACCCAGATACTTCAGGTGCCACTCTCCATGAACAGCTGCCCCGTCGTTATCGACAAGATGAAGAAGAGCGTCTGAAAGAAGAATTGTCTAGAGCGAAGCGTTCACTTGGGACTGATTCTTCCTCGCATCCAATCTTGAGGATTAAACTCGGTCATGTCCTGAAGTCACAAGGAAGATACAAGTCTGCAGAAGAGGTGGCTCGCAGAGCGGTGGAAGATTGCGAAAAACATGAAAGTAACAACGTCAGTAAGCTTGAAGCAATAGACCTTCTCGGCGACATTTTGTCTGATCAAGGGTCAGGGCATCAAGCTCTTAAACTACACAAGTGGGTGTTCGAATCCAAGAAGTTCATCCTGGGAGAAGATCATCCAGCCACTCTGCACACCATGATATCACTATCGTTGGATTATGTGCAAACCGGGAGTTTGAAAGGCGCTGGAGAACTCTGTGCGCGAGCGCTCGAGATACGCAAGAGGACGCTTGGAGAGAGGCACCCCGATACGATCCATGGGATGGGTGTGTTGATGGTTATATACTCTGAGCAAGGACGATTGTATGAGGCTGAAAGACTTGGTGCACACGTGCTGGAGATGCACACAGAGACCTTTGGAAAGAATCATGAGAGTACAATCAGCAGTTTGACTAGCTTGGAGCGTGTGTATTATAATCAAGGACGAATGAAGGAGGCAGAGGAACTAAGTCTGCAAGCACTGAAATTATTAGTAGCTTTACTTAGGGAAGAGCACCCTTATACACTATTGCAACGACACCTTCTAGCAGCAATATACCAAAAACAGGGACGGTTGAGGGAAGCTGAAGATCTAGAAGTACAGGTATTAATGGCGCAGAAGAGAGTGATTGGTGAGCAGCATCCCCATACGATCGAAACTATGAATCTCTTGGTAGGAATATATGAGGGTCAAGAGCAGTTGGCAAAGGCTAGAGAGCTTAGGGAGCAGATACGAAAGTTAAAGGGAGAGTAAAAGAATGTCGATGTTGATCTCACACAAAATTTCTTATCAGCACAGATAACTACATGCAAGTGAAAAGATGGACCAGTTTTCAGAGAATGGAAGAAAATTTTGTGACACGTCCAGGGAGAATAAGAGACTAAAGCAGTAACTATCTGTCTAAAAGTGTCCTTGTCTACTAAGAACATGGCTCATTGCTTCCTCAGTGTAACAGAAACCATCTCAGTACACGACATGAATATCGAGGAACCTACCAAGGGCTCTCATGGTTACAAGATATGTGCATCATTTTGTTATCAGGAATGTGTACGGCGGCGATGTAGTGCCGATGTCCAGAACGCCTTTCCCGACAACTCTATCGAAGCCTCCCACAGAAAGACAGGTAGCTAAGGTATGTAGGTAGGTGAGCTTATAAGGTTAAGGTGCAGAAAGTAAATAAGCGAAGAACAGGCTTTCACACTATTAAACTGACTTATTCTACAGCTTGCCATCAGTTCTTAATAGTCAGGGTGCACGATAGCCGCTCTTGTTACTCAGTCTGACAGGTAAATAAACCCACAACATTCTGTAGGGCTGCTCCAGTTGCATAGGCGCTTGGGCATTCTTCCAGCGCTAGCAGGGTGAGTTAGGAATTGTCGATTGACAGGTGGGTCACAATAAAATAGGCACACCAAAGCTCTCTCGCTATGTAAAGCTCAGGATAGCAATAAAAGTTTTAAGTCAGATTTCAAGAGTACTTTGATTAGATATTTCTGCAAGCCTTCACTGGCATGTTTATTTTACTGTTAGCAACCTTATTGATTTAAGATGCAGTGCCGCCCCCCTTCTCGGCAGAATGAGACAAGCCGAGCCCATTCCATGAATGGCATCAGCCAATCTCAGTTGAGTAGAACCTCCACTGTTTTGGCCTGGACCTAGACCTGGGCCTGCCTTGATGGCTCGGAGCCGCCTCCACCTTCTGTATCTCATCTCCATTCATACCAAACCAAGGATGGATTGTTAGCCTCCATCATCTTCAATCATTCATTCCTTCGTCGAGTTTATTCTTGTATTTCTGGAATACATCGTATCGCATCACGCCTGCTGCACAATCTTTGGTTTAACTCTTCAACAAGAACTATACATTTTAACAACTTTACCTTGCTTGGAGTCGTTCCTCTTGCATTGCATCTGCGACGCCATACCTTGACCTTGGTCTTGTGTTGTGTTGCGCGTCCTGTCGTGACACTCGCCTGTCCTCCCGCTCAACGTTTCGAATAGTCAAACTTACGCCACCACATCTCACCTTCGCTGACCGCCGTATCGCTATTAAGCGCTATACCGTCCGATTTTGATACTCTCCTCGCTTGAAGGAGGAACTACTATATCAACAGGGGCCCAAGGCCTCTCAGTCCCAATGTCGAATAAGAATGAAGGCTTGTCCTCCATGGATCCCTTCTCACCTGCGCATCAACCCGACGAGGGGTACTCCGAAGAACCTCTAACGCCGACCGTTAATCAAGAACTCTCGACCGCCCTCGCTACCCTGCGGTCCCCATCCGATTTAAGCACATGGCTTGTCGCAAACTCATCTCTTCTACCCCTCCAAGTCAGGACAGGTACGTGATGCTGGATGGAACTCTGACCTTGACCTGCTGACACGTCTACAGAGCTGACTATGGCCCTTCTTGATAATTTACCCACGTCCGTCATCGCCGAGATTGTCCACCGTTTGAACCCGAGACTTTACATCGATTTCATCCAATATCTTCCTGCGGAAATTTGTCTCAAGATTCTAGGTTTCCTCGATCCCGTATCCCTCGTCAGCGTCACGCAAACATGTCGCGCTTGGTATGAGTTGGCTCTGGATAGGAAGCTATGGGAGCGTCTATACTACATGGAAGGGTGGAAGACCATCATGACCGAGATCGAAGCCTGCGAAACCAAGGTCAACAATGGCCTCGGCCACTCGATCCGTCAGCTTAACCGATTGCAATCGATGCAAGACATCCATCCTAATAAAATCCGCGCCGTTGTCAATCCCGACGAAGACCTCGAAATGACCGATCGCGACCGTACACCTGGTCCCAGTGAGGGTTTGGCTAGTGGGAGCATGTTTGGCAGTCCCTCGTCTTCCTTCTCATCGAGCAGACCTGCTATTATACCCATGGGCGAGATGGATCTTGATGGCCTAGGCTCCAGAACGGCAAGCTTGGATCGAACACTGTCTTCATCTTCCGACAGCAGAGGAAAGCGTAAGGAGCCGAGCGGTGACCCCGAGTCCTCCATACCCCCGATGTCTCTTGCCGATGCAGCAAACACCATGCCGCCCTCACCACTTTACATTTGGGATGTAGGTCGATCACGATACCGTATCAACTGGCGTTATCTGTATGCCATGCGACGCAAACTAGAAGCGAATTGGGAGCTTGGAAAATACAGCACCTTCCAGTTCCCCCACCCCAATTTCCCTGAGGAAGGTCATCAGGAGTGTGTCTATGCGTTGCAGTTCGACAAAGACTATTTGGTGAGCGGTAGCCGAGATCAGACCATGCGCATATGGAATGTGCACACCCGCCGACTCGTCCGCCCCCCACTTACAGGACATATGGGATCCGTTTTATGTCTTCAATTTGATGCTGACCCAGAAGAAGATCTACTTGTCTCTGGGAGCAGTGACTCTAATGTTTTCATTTGGAAGTTTTCGACAGGAGAGCTGGTGCAGAGGTTGACTAGAGCTCACCATGAATCAGTTCTCAACGTGCGATTTGATAAACGGATTTTAGTTACGTCTTCTAAGGATAAAACGATCAAGATCTTCAACAGACGTCCTTTGCGACATGGCGATCTCGGATACGGCGGAAACGACATTGTTGGTCCAGTACCTACCAATCTGCGAAGGTACGGCTACGAACCGGACTTGTCTCAAGAGCTTCCTATTAAGCCTCCATTCACCATGATCGGCCGTTTGGATGGACACAGCGCCGCCGTCAACGCAATTCAGGTTCGCGACCGCACTATTGTCTCCGTGTCTGGTGACAGACATATCAAAGTTTGGAAGTGGCCGGAGCAGGTTTGCACCCAGACGATTCCTGCACACGATAAGGGAATTGCGTGCGTTGAGTTCGATGGACGCAGAATTGTGAGCGGTAGCAGTGATTGGGAAGTATGCATTTTTGATGCACCTACCGGCCTGAAGGTTGCCCAGTTGAGAGGACACGCGCACCTGGTTCGTACTGTCCAGGCTGGTTTCGGCGATTTTCCATACAGCACAGCTGAAGATGAGGCCGAAGCCAAAGCCGTGGACGCTGAGTACTTCCGAGCTCTTGAGGCTGGCGAGATCGACCATAGCATGGACCGAAGACGTCCCAGAGACCGTCGAGCGAATGCTGGTAGCTCACGACCTGAGGATGTACAGGCGTTCGGTGCCAAGGTACCACCTGGTGGTGGCGGAGGCAGAAAGTATGGCCGTATAGTATCTGGCTCCTATGATCAGAGCATCATCATCTGGAGACGCGACAAGGAAGGCGTATGGAAGCCTGCACACCATCTTAGACAGGAAGAGGCCGCTGCTGCTGCCCAACGTGAAGCTGCTGCCACATTGTCGAGCGCAACATCGAACGTCGCAATGGCTGGGTCCTTGGCCAGTAGGTCATCGCACTCGTCTACCATCGTTCCACGCTCTCCGCCTACGAACGGCACGCCACTCGGACCCCTGATGCTGCGTGACCATCACGGCGATACTCATCGAATGACGACTTCATATCAAGTGCTCATCGACCAAACTGTACCGCTTGGTCCAAGTGCACTGCAGCAAGTACTTTCGACATACCCGATCGCGTTGGCTCATCACTCTTACTTGCAATCCGCAATCGAAAAAGAGACTTCGCCTTTGATTAGAGCCCAGCTTAGAGGGGTGGTCACGGATGCTTTGGCCAGTCTTCAAATGCGCCAGGCACCCTTGCGTCAGCAGTCCAGTTCCAGTAGCTCTCACCACAACTCTAGCGACAGTAGTCGCACTAATCCGAGGTCCAGTATTGGAGTGCCTCATCCTGCCTCTGTACCCAACGCGGCTAACATGCCAGGCGTTCCCGGAGGACCAGTGGCGCAACCACCGGCTGCGGCAAATGCCAACGCACAAGGCGCACCACCTGGCCAGCCAGGCCAACCACAGAATGCGGCAGGGGCTGGCCATCATCCTCATATCGCCGCCGCAGAGAACACCTCAGCACGAGTCTTTAAGCTTCAATTCGATGCACACAAGATCATTTGCTGCAGCCAAACTCCAACAATTGTCGGATGGGATTTCTGTAATAAGGACCCAGCATTGGAGGAAGCTGTCAGGTTCTTTGCAACAGTGGACTAGATTTTGAAGACACGTTTCAACCAAAGCATTATTTTGAGCGAGGGAGTTGGCGGGTTGCATGGATATGATCGAGATTGGGATTATATGTATCAAGTAATTCGAGAGGCGCCGTCGGGCTTCTTACTCCAAATACCTACAATTCGATAATGAAGAACACTAGGAACAATCATGATTGAAAGTGTTTTTGAATGATAAAAACACGTTTTTCGAGCATTAATGCTTGTATTCGGAAAGTGGTGAAATAATATGCTTGAGACCCTACTGACCCTTCCTTACCAACGCCTTGTACCAAAACAACCCGTGAGACAGTCCACAAGAGTGTGGTCAGCAACTTCAACTAACCAGCAACTTGCTTCACCTTATCCTCAGTTTGAGGCGGCTCGTCGACAAAATCTGGCACGACCTCGTCCTGTAAGAAACCCGGCACCGCACCACCCATCTCATGCTCCATCTCAACCTCCATCCCCAAAGCCTCGAGTTCAGCGTCCAATTCATCCTCCTCGACATCATCAGGAATATCATAACTCCTTGCCAAACTCTCCTGAATCTCATTACCCACATCCATCAAATCTGCCATCTCATCCTGCAGCCGCTCGATCTTGTCGATGTCGATCTTTCCGTACTGCTTCTTGAGCTCCTTGTTGGTGGTCTTCATGGCGTCAACCTGCGTCATAACGTTCTTGAGGTTGTCCTGCATGTTGTTCGCCTGCTCCATGTTCCACACCTGGCTCTCGAGCTTGTCCTTCTCCGCCTCGTACGCCTTGCGGCGCTGCAGCACCTTGAGCGCCTTCTGCTTCATGGCCTGCTTTCCGGGGCCATCACGCATGCGGGATAGCTTTTCTTGGTATGCGCCTAGCTCAGCGTTGAGGGCTTTGAGTTTGGTGTCGAGAGAGGAGATGCGGGTGTCGAGGTTGTTGATGGCGCCGTTGAGGGTGGGTTTTGGGCCCGTGGGCTTAGAGCCGAAGAGGCGATTCATTTCGACGGTGTTTAAATTGTGATTAGATTCTTGTTGAATTTGTTGGGTTTACAAGAGTAGGTGACGCTAAGAGGATATCGTGTTTGACGATGTTAAATGTCGGAGGTTCGAATGTGGTGGCCTGGAGGGATGACGTTTCGCTGGGCACGCGGCTCAAAGGGTGGCGGGGCTAATGTGGCTCCCCCACCTGGGGATCTGAGACTGATTCTGACTGAGCCCCGACCAAATTACCTACCCTGTACAGCTAAGCTTTCAGGGTTTTGTTGACACCAGATTTAAGTTTACCAAGGGGCTCGAAATGATCATCAGGTATTGAAGTAGCAAGAAGCGCATATAAAAAACAGAAATATTTACTCTACTCTGTAATCTAAGTTTCCCTTCCATTTTATGTTTTTGTGATTTATTGCTGCAGTTGGCGCATTGCCCTGCGAAAAGTAAACAAACTTCGATAACTGAGACTGAGAATGAGACCCTGACCTGGTCTAGCATAGCCGCTGCCCGCTTGTTCCCGTTCGTAGTTCAGGGCTTTGATTACGGATATCGACGCCATGGTAAAACTTATTTTATGACACTCGGGATGAACATGTGGCTGTTTTGAATATAAGACATATCTACTAGCATTTATTGAGACACGAGTGATTACTGTTCAGGTGTTGTTCAAATAAGGGTAAGAGGCGCAGTAGAACAATACTACATAAGGTTGCTCGGTGTCATTCAGCCGAACCGATTGGTTTCCGTATTCGAGCTGTCAAAACCCGAGTGTCAGCCTCTGATGTGCAAACACTCGGCTCGAGTACATCGTTTGTACTCGAATCTAACTATATTCCAACGCTTTGTAGGGAAGAATAGCAATAGATACAAAGGCGCACGCAGTAAGCAGAATAGTAAACAATCAATAACAATTACAATAAAATCAGCTTCATTTTATGGACCCTCATTCACCCATGTCGTTGCTTGGCATCCCTATTCATAGCTTAGCGCTTGGATTAACGCCTCGAGACTTAGACAAAGTGAGGCAGAACCACATAAGAATATCGCGAGTATCGAGATACGCGCAAACTCGCGCAATCCAATCCCCTCAACGTGAATCCGTCGCCCTTCGCGTCTTGACCTCAATTCACGTAAAATTTACCAAGTATCAGCTCGTTAACTGGTTGGCACTCATTGTCATTGCCTGCCAGCTGCTAACTGCAGGTGGGACCCTGAAAACGGTGACAGCACGTGACCCACACCCGCCAAACGTCCCTCCCGACGCGTCTGGTTTGGCGCTAGCAAGCCCGAGCCAAGCGCCTCCATCTTCACAGCAGCCCACCCACATCTCAAATCCGTCCCGTTTCGCAAAACAAAACAAACTTTCGTCAACCTTCTTTTGCGCAACGCTCACGATTTGACATCACAACGCTCAGATTTTCTATCGCGATACCGCAAAACCTTCTTCTCACAAACCTTCAGCTATCTAAAGCTTCTTTTTTACACTTTACCGCACCGTTACTTTACGTTGCCCCTGTTGCTTCGGCATTTGTTTACTTTCAGATCATCCGCGCTGCATCTTCGCGATGGAGGCGGCGGATGTCCCCAAATGGGGTTTTGGGCAACAGCCCATGGGAATGTAAGTTTTGCCTCCTCTACGACGATCGCGAGATCTTGTGTTGTTTTAATAGCATGCTGACATTTATTTTCCTCAGTAACCCCGTTCCGGACGGTTTCGTTCCCTTCTTCTCGACCACCGGCGACACTCGTGTCGATGCCGACAGAACGTAGGCTTTGCATAACTTTTGCAAGCCATGACTCCGATGCTAACGCCGCGATAGTTTCCTGAGCTTCGACCTCGTTGCTCCCACCTCGCTCACACGGCCTGCTGCTTGGGATCGTGTGCCTACACTTTCCCACACTGCAAAGGGCAAGAGTCGCCAGATCATGAAGCGAGTTGCTATTTGCAACGAGCGCAAAGCTCCTCAGCCTTTTGTGTTGCTTCCTCAGGTCACTGTCACTCTGCCAAACACCCGCGAATCCATCGCATTCGACCAGTTGCTTCCCCGCAAGGTTCGACGAGGTCCCAGTTTTGAGCCTATCTCTAGAGAAGCGGCCTATTCGGGACACGCCATTAGCCATGCATTTGTGCTTAGAGAGCTGATGATGGCTACGAGTAAGTTATATTCGTTATCGTTTGAATCTGATCCTTGTACTGACGTAGACCCACTAGCCACCGTTGCAAACAACTACATGAACACCTCCTCCTGCACATCCTACCAGGACCGACGTGCTGCCCGCCGCGGTATATGCCAGATCACACCTCTCAAGCGACGCGCCGATGCTCTTAGCAACGAACCCGACGTCCCTGTCATTTTGACTCGCAGTGGTGGTAACAAGCTTGGCTTTTACTACAAGGTTCTGCCTATGATCAAGAAGGCCTACTCCAAGGGCAAGAAGGAGGTCGATGTTGCCACTGCCTCCATGTTGGAGTTCTCTACCTACTTGAGAAACAGCCGACGAAACCCCCGCCAGCGTCTTGCTGGTTACGGCGTTCCCGATCTCTCTGACATCATGGACGATGAGGAACCTGAAAGCCCTACCGTTGTTCGTCAGCCCGTGCTCAAGGCCGAGTCCCGCTCACCCGCGAAGCGTATTGCTCGACTCACAAACCCATTCACCAAGACCCCCCGTGGCAACCGCCTCGCTCAAGGTTTTGTCAAGCTTGTTCCTGGCATCGCTCGTGGCGGTTTCTCTACTCCTGTCAAGTCTCGAGCTTCTCCTGTCCCCCAGACTGCAAGCCCTGTCTATGACTATGCTGTTGCTTCTCTGCAATACTCACCTAATGCCTCTGATGAGGACCTCTCTTCCCCCAGCAAAGAGGGTTCACCTGAACCTGCTGAAGGATTGTCTTCCTCACCTACTCGAAGCCCTGGTCGCACATTCCGCGTTCCATCCGAGTTTGATTCATCTTCTATTGCTGGTGATGAGAGCATCCGAGGTCCCCCCTCCACACCGAACAAGTCTTCACCTGTGAACTTTTCGCGCCCTGTTGGTCCCACACCTTCTCGCTGGAACCGAGCTGAGCCTGCTACTCCCTTCACTCCTGTGCCTCAGAGTGCTGCTCCTGCTACACCTAGCCAGACCGACAGCCCTATTGGTCTTCATGCTTTGCTTGCCCCAGACACCCCCAAGGCTCCTGCCTGCACCTATGAGACCCCTAACGGTATCGTGTCTATTGACTTCGGTGGAGCTTCCCCCTTCCAGAGCTCCGTTTCTTGGATGAACACATCTGTTCAGGCCAGTGAGCTTAGGCGTTCTCAGAATGTCAACCAGGCTCGCCGCCGCCAGAGTGAACCCCTTCTCCGCAAGTCCCTCGAGACTCAAGCTCGTCGCCGATCCGCTTCACCCCAAAAGCTCCGATTCAAGTCCGACGATACCTTCCAGGATGTCATCTCTATTGCCTCACTTTTTGACCTCCCTGCTCCTGCTGAGACCACTACTCTTGAGACCGTCACCGAGGAAAACTCCATCTCTGAAACCGCTCCTGTTTACACTGCCGATGAGACCAGCATCGCTGACCCCGCCCCTACCACCAACGTTGAGGTAACTATGAACGATGCCACTGCTGTCGATGTCACCACTGAGGAGAACAATGTCACCGCACCTGTTGAGTCTCCCGATGAGATCCAAATGGACGACTCCGCTCCCACTGACAGTGCTGTATCTGAAATCGCTCCTGTCGAGACTATCGAGGAGATTGATGTCAGTGACGCCACCCCCGCTCAGGAAGTTACAATGGAAGACCCTGCACCCGTTGAAACCACTGATGAGGTTCAAGTCACCGACACTACACCTGTCAACACCACTGAGGAGATCAACATGATTGATGCTGTTCCTACTGAGGAAAAAGCTATGCCTGACGTCGCTCCCGTTGAGTCTACTGATGACACCAACGTCGCTGGCACCACTCCCATGGAGATTACTATTACACCAGCCATCAAGACTACCTCCGCCGAGAGATCTACCGCTGCCGACGTTGAAATGTCAGTTGAGGATCAAACCACAGCACTTCGTGATGATGGTCCACCCGCAACCAACGAGCGATCAATCGTTCAGATTGACATGCGTGAGAATCCTGATATTTTCGGAATTCATCCTTCTTCCCCACCGGCGCCCATCCAGAACTTGTCTCATATGGCCGATAATGCCTGCAATGGCCTCGCTAAAGTCGTGGTCACTGAAGAGAATGGCAGACTTTTCGTCCGATTTAAGCTGTCGGCTAAATATGCTCATATGTTCCCAGCTAGCCAGGGCTTCGAGGACAACGATCTCACGTTCTCCCCATCAGCCATGTCATCCACCCCCAGAATCAAGGTCAACTCCAACCAACCCACATCGCAGGCTCAGCCTAACATGTCCTCGCCACCCAAGATGGATCACACCCCAGTTGCTACCGCGTCTCGAGACTGCTCGTTCACATCCCCTTTCACCGCGAGTACACCCGTTAACATGGCTACACCTACTGGTCACTCTGGTCGCTCTATTGACGAACTTCTGAAGACACCCGATGCCACTGGCTTGGGTATCACCAACGATGCTAGCTCACTTGGATTTCAGACTCCTGAACTTCCTGCTTACCATGACAACACTCTTGTGTTCGGTGAACCTCCTGCTACTGCCCAACCTGCATCCGCCAAGCGTGTCACTCGTCGTCAGAGCGCCATGACTCCTTTGAAGAGAGCCACTGCCAACGCCATGGAAGCTTCCAAGCTTACTACACCTGCCAAGGCTGCTGAACCTAACTATTCTACTCCCAAGTTCGCGACACCAATGGCTTCCGACCCTGACCAGACTCTTGCTATCTCTTGGCCTGACGTTAAGGACACCCCAGTTCAATCGAACAAGCAGACATCTGAAGTCGCTCCCGCTGAGGATGAGCCCATTTCTTCCACCCCTAACATCGACACCGTCACCAATGCTCCCGCTGAGGATGAGCCCACCGATTCTGCTTCCGTCATTGACGCCACCACTGCTCCCGTTGAGGATGAGCAAGTTATTCCCACCCCCTCCGTTGACACCATCGTCACTGCTCCCGTTCAGGATGAGCCTACCATTTCTGCTTCTGTCGCTGACACCGCTGCCACTGCTCCCGCCCAGGATGAGCTCACTTCTAACCCCACTGATGGCACTGTCACTACCGCTCCCGCACAGGATGAGCCTACCGCGTCTACTACCCTTGATGCCCCTTCTACTGCTCCCGCTAAGGATGAGCCTGCCGCCGATTCTGCTGCCCCTGTCGAGGACTATGACAGTCCCGGCCGTGAATACATGCGAAACTTCATCAAGCGTTCACGACAACCCGCAGCCACAGAGTCGAGTTCTCCCATTCCTCCCGCTACTAAGCGCCAGCCTCTCGGAGTCCGAAGCCCTAACAGGGGTAGTCCGTTGAAGACCAAGCGCAAGCATGATGGTGAGACCGAGGTGGATGAGCAATCACCACCCAAGAAGGCCAAGGTAGAAGACGAGGCTGCGCCCAAGAAGGGCAAAGCCCGACAGAAGTCAGACTTGGACATCGATATGGTCGATCGTCCCACGACTCAGGCCACAGAGTCTACCACCCCCGCCGATGCCGCCAACAACCAGGCCGCATCCCCTCCCATGACGCGCCGCTCCTCGCGACTCCGAAGCCAGGACAACACCAGCGGCGCGCCAAAGTCTTCGCTCCCGACCCCCATCAAGCTCAACCGAGCGGGGGCCGGTCGTGGCATCGCAAAGAAGCCACGCACCGAGGAGCAGGAGTTGGACCGCAAGACGCGGTCCAACACCAAGAAGAACATGGGAGACGCCGAGTCCCCGGCCGAGGTCCTAACTAGACTGAAGGGTCAGACCGAGGAGGACTCGGACGTCAGTGAGGGATCGGCCGGCGGGCGACACGTGGGGTGGAAGGAGCCCCTGGAGAAGGTCCAGGGCTCTTCGCCCAAGAAGGGGCGGGCCGCGCCGAAAGGCAAGGCCACCCAGGGGCAGATTGGGGTCTCAAAGCCCAAGTCGACTCCCAAGACAACGCGGGCCACCAAGGTGGCGGAGGGTATGGGCAATGGCACGCCCGTCAAGTCCCAGCGCGTGACGCGATCTCGCGCACGCAATGGGGCTTGAGCCCTCCGAGTCTCCCAGCAATGGGGACACCACCTTGGTGGCAGCCCCGATGTCTGCCCCGGGGAAACTTTTTGGAAGGAAAGGACAAGGGCACCAGAGGGTGCATAAGGACAAGCTTTTGGCGGCGCTGGGAGGGGATCTCCCAGCGCCTTTATAACGAATGTATGAGAGCATAGCACGGCGTTGGTGGTCGCAAAGATACCACAGTTGTTTTTTTGGGCCTGTTTTCGGCTGGACGACGCAGGCAAGTCCTCGGGATGAGGCATGCCCGATAAGGGCATTGTATGAATAAATGTTTGAGTCATAAATCTTGTGCCTTCGTGATATCTTCATTTGATCTTGTGACATGTTTTCCATATTCTGTTTCCTTGATATGAACCTGATGGATGCCTCATTTACTGATATCACTTCCTCGGAGTTTAACTCAAATAAATTGTGGCTTTAAGCCATCATCATTACTGCCTGAACCATGAGATACGAAGATCGAAGAGTAACTGTACTTGGTATCGACGTTGACAGGTATCCATGCCCATGATGTATGAAATAACATTTTGCTGTGTGCTTTGAGTATTGGTACTCAGGACAGTATCTACCGAGCACATTTGATCAGCCCAGGTATGTTACGATCCTATGCAATCTGCCACTTCAGCTGACGCCTAAACCCTTCACCACAGCTATCATTAGAAGAGAACATGGACTTCGACCATAACCCTTCCGAAAGCGAGACGATGACCGCTGACAAGACTAAAGCCATCACCGCAGTGCTAGACGGGACTCATATACACGCGATGGACTGCAAACTCCTTTTCCTGTTTCCAGAAATCTTCAGCAGAGCATCGCTGCTACCGCCGTATTGGCGACCTGTCAGGAAAGTCATGACCCCCAAAAAAACAATCGTTGCCTAGCTCACCACCTCCCAGATCACGATCGGCGACAAGGTCACGGCACCAGAGCTGAAGTTCAGTGTAATACAACTCTGCCGCAAATATCGAGATATTCCGCACCTTCCATCAACGAGCTCCAAGTGACAGACATCATATGGCACAGTTGACCTTGACCATGGTTTTGTGTACGAGTGCGTGAGGCGGTGCCAGCAACGAGACACCTTAGGAGACAGAGGAAGAAGTCCCTCTACCTCGAACGTACCATCACCAGATCAAGAGCACCTGGCTGTCACTAGGGCCTTTTTATCATCTTCGCAGACGTGTCCAAGGTTCGAAGTCGTCGCAGTCTCTTGGGACCGAAGAGGTAGGATGCCTTATGCTGGATAAAGCTCTGCGTGTGCGCTGGACAGTGAGTAGAAAAAAGTCACGACACATTTCCGCTGTGAAAACGCTGGGGGATGTATCGTAACTTTTGCGCCCCCACTGGAACAGGCATCGCTTGAAGATGAATGGTGCATTCGCTGGTCCAGCACTGAGTCCGGCATGACCGACAGGCGCTTGTTCCGTCAAAACGAGGTCCTAAAAGTTAGGCCCGGGTCAGAGTGTTTGTATACTTACCTTGCAGTCTTTCCCAGGACCATATCACGAAAACGATAGTCATCTTGACCATATCGAACCAGCGGGCTGTTCGGGTCTGACACCGGGTTCTCAGGGACACTTTTGTCAGGACTATCGACCTCGTTGCTTTTACTCACTGGCGGGTTCGAAGAGGCTGCATTCTACGTGGATTTAGGTGAGTATTCATCCGGAGGTAATCTGTTCGCCTTCCTCCTATTCCGAAAACCCACTCGTCAAGCAGGTCCGATGCGACATCCCTTCGCCTTGTCCCATATCTCACCACTCAGCTCCCACTCGATATTCAGCCCAGGCATGTTCTCGCATCAGCTCTCTCGGTAAACTGTGCCACCAAGCAACTTGGCATGATAGCTGACCTGGCTAGTCATAGTACTTCTTGGATCACCATGGTTCGCGGTGTCTGCATACTCAACTAGAAGGCAGTTATCGCGAGAGCACATGTCAAATCTCTGTAAAGCTTCTTCGACGAGCCGAGTGATTTAGGAATGCTGCTCTAAATACCCTGAAACGGGACGCCATACAGGGTGAGAGCTCCGTCTGGTAGCATCGTGTATGTGTCGTTTTCGCACATGTGTGGCATTCTTTTAGTGGCGAAGAAAGTAACTCTTAAGAATTGACCTGTAGGGGGAGATGCGTCATTATATAACTCCAAGGAGAAGAAGGTTCATGGTTTACTGCAGGCTTTGTGTTTGAGTTTGAGTTTTAGAGGGGCATTGTTCGTGATGCCCTAAAGTGTATGCAATTTTAGCTTTTTGATCCGTGTAACCTTAAAGTCCCTGAAGACTTATCAACGATAAGGTTTGGAAACCAAACCACAAGATCCTTGTTCTTCTTTTTGGCTCGCCTTGCTGGAGCGCGTTAATGGTATTGAATTCTCAGCAAGTGTCTTCTCTTCAGTCTCACCCGTGCGATAAGTCATCTCCTTTCGCCTCATCTCAACCGTGATGAGAGTCGTCAGTATAGTAGACGACATGCATGTTTCGACCTGCTATTGGATTCATCGATGCCCATTATGGTCTAATCTTGGCTAAGTTTCTCTGCTTAAGTATCTATCAAGGGCAAATGTAAATGTTACGTCGATGTGCTTAATCATACTAATGGTGGTGATGGTGACTTTCAGCCACACGACAAGGGAAAGTCTTCCAATGCAAGGCACGAACAATAAACAGAAATTATTTATACTATAAATGCAAGTCGGATGAGAAATATCCCTATCAAGTTTAGCAGATCTAACGGAATCCAGTACTCAACCTCAAAGTCATGATTGTCTCCACTACTTACACCTGACTTACTCGGGGGTGGCATAAGACTTTAGATGCAACACCTGATTTAATACCCTAAAAGATATAATGATCTTCTACATTTTTAGCTTTTTTAAGTATATGTAACTAATCTTTAGGAGTTTAGAGAATGCTGCATTCAAATGAAATTACGAAATAATAATATAAAAATCGATTACAGATCACAAGCCATTAAATAGAAACAGCCTCCAGGATGTCAAATGCAAACATGCACTCACAAGGATTCCCTCGTCCCACCCCCACACGTCAGTCCTGTGCTGTCACGTCACTCCAACAAACCTCTCTCTGTCTCTACATCTTTACATCTTTCAAACAAAATCCCCCCCTCATCTAAATAAAGAATACTGTTCCCCGATCAATGCATCTACCCGTACATCTCACACAAACAAACGAAACATTCCATCAATCAACAGCCTCCACAGAAAACAGTGACAAAAGCCCAAGAAACATAAAAACAGATAGTTTAGATGCGCAAGGATAAAACATAAAAAAACCTTCATCGAACGGTAACCTACATATTCTTAGTGAAACGCCAGATCTGCTGTCAAAACCACGGCTCATCTTTCCCCCCCTCCTTACTCAGTGATGAAACGAAACATTACACTTAATTATTAATCCACAGATTCATTGCAGGCCATGGCGTTGGAACCGCCAAATGCACAAACGCGTATGCTTTGCTACCTTGGTTAAAGATATGGAGAAAACCCGAGTTAAAAAAAAAAAAAAGGTGTCGTCATCGGTCCAGTAATAAAGCTCTTTCGGAAAACGCTGTTCGTGTCGTGTCGTGTTGCCATTTGAATGAGGTGAGCAACGAGAAACGAAACGAGAGGGAGGGGTCATTGTTTGTGGAGGGTCGCGTTGTGCCGCGCTTGAAGGTGTCACGACGGCATCCACTTGAGTCTAGCCTACTTTATAAAAGAGAAGAGAAGAATGATCGATAGGATATCGTGCCTCTTTCTTCGCTTCGCTTGGATAACCCGTGTTTGGGATCACCACCTCTAGCTAGACTAGTCAAGGGGCATTTCACTGCATAGCTGTCATGTCATGTCATTTAGTTACATTCGACGAGAGAGGGAAACATCAAGGTATTTTAGATATTTTTATTATTATTTTGATCAGCTTTCTTTCTGACTTTCTCCTCGACACCTTGGTCTGTTCTTTCCAAGACCCAAGGCCGGAGAGCTGTCCAAGTCGACAGCCATTAATATCGTCCCCTCACCCACCACCAATCCAATCCGATACGCCAGAGTCGAAGCTCAAATATGAGTAACCCCCCATCCCATCATATACATGATTGTACACACACTCGTCCCCGTTGTGACATGTTCCCTTGCTTCCAACAATTCTGCCCATTACTTTGCATTTGCAATGCCCGGGGTAAATGCTTGTCTTGTCTTGTGTTTGTGCACATCCACCTGTGGCAAGGGAAACAATGAAACTGAAAAAGCAAATCAAACTCCAGCGAGTCAGAGCTGCCCTGCTCTGCGCATTGTTCTTTGTTGTACCCCAGTTCCGTCTAAACTTTTTCGACTTTCGCTTTTCGTTGTCCAGGTCCTCTGTTCAACGCCCCGCACTTCCCATTATGTACATCTCTAAATAAACAATATGTGCAGGTCTCCAAGACCAAAGGTATGTTGTGCCGTCGTGGCTATATCGGGTTCAGTGTCCCAAAAATAGATAAGGAATGACATGAGTCGGGGTATCTCTGTAAAATGTTGCAAAAAAAGGACATAAAAGAAGATAAAACGCCGAGCAACCCCATGATAGCTGGCTGTGTCATCCAATGACTTCTAGTTTTGTCTAGTCGTCATCGCGTCGTAGGTCATTAAGTAGATAGTTGGTCCGTCGTTCAGGTTGGTCGGGAGGCATTTACTTTCGTAGGCCGACTTTGCCTGCGAGGCTCTTCCAGAATCGTGCCCCCTTGCGCTCCTCGCTGTGCGTCCGTAGCATAACCTCGTCCCGTTGCATAGGTCCTACAATGTCCTCGTCGCCTCGGGCGGGGAACTTGCCATCCGCATCCACCAGCCGGGGAATTGCGCTGGGAAGTCCATCCTCGAGGCGCTTCCATTGCATACCGGCAAAGACATCGTCCAGAGGTGGGGGTCGACCAAGCATAGAACCGCCGCTGTTGGCTCGTGCTCGTCCGCGACCACGGCTTCGGCTTCGTGAACCACTTGTTGAACCAGGAGCAGAGCTGGTAGCTTCCACAATCTGAGCCATGAGGCCATCGTGAGTTGTCCTCCATTGCTTCTCGATGTCGGTCCATTTGGCCTCAGTAAGGGCATAGATCTTGCTCGTCTCGCCGTAATTCTCTCCCGTGCGCACAAGGTGCTTGGTGTAGTTGCATCGTGCAGTGTCCCAATCCTTGCGCAACTGCTGGAGAGTCTCCATGTTCACAGTTTCGGGTTGGTAAGGCTGCGGAGTAATGGTGAAGTTGGCATGACCAAGGCGATCAGACCACTCGTCGTGCTCCTGCAGAATCGATGGGAGGGGAAGTGGAACCTCGGGGCTGTTGGAACGAAACCGAAAGGATGACACTGAAGGCTTGGTGCTCAGAGATGGTCGAGGGAACTGTGTGGCAGAAGGCACCGGCGACGGGACTTCGGTAGTCGAAGAAGGTGGTGCGATGGTTGGTGATTGGAGAGGAGACTCTGGTGGGGGTCCACAGAGAGGGCTGGTCATTAATGGCGGTAATAGAGGTGTTGTGGCCATGCCTCGCTCTCGCTCAAGGTCGGATCGCTCGACAAGAGCTTGCGCCTTTTCAATGTCTATAGGCGCGGGTAGGTTGATACTCTCGGTGCTTCCATAGTAAGATACTGCAGGAGTAGGGAGTCCGGTGTTTTCCAGCACGCGTTCCTGACCAGGTCGGCTAGGCGCAGACATAGATGATGATCGACTTGAAGGACCTCCGGAAAGTACAACACTCTCCAAGCTCATTTCGGTGCTGGGTGACATCATCGGGTTGCCTCGGCGGCCATTTGATTTCCAAAGCGACATGTTGGGGAAGCGGGCACCAATGCGTGACGTGAGACCGGCAAATGGTGACTCGCTACCTGATCTCTTCTTGAGAGAGCGCTCGTCCATGGGCAAGTCACCGTCACTCAAGAAACCCATATCGTAGTCGATATCGTAATCGCGAATGTTGCCATCGAACATGACATCCTCGGAACTATCTCGGGGCTCACATGGGTCGTCGCCTATACGGGAAGAGGCTGGGTTAGTAACTCCACGATTACGAATGTGGCAGGCCAAACATGACTCCTTGAGGGAAGATATGCCGGCCTGACCAGACGAACAAGACATACACAAGCAGTCATAAAGACTAAACTGGTCCGAAGGAGCAAGACTATGACGGTCGATATCATCGTCGTGGTCGTTGTGTTCGGGTTCCAGAGGCTCTTCTTGGACATCGGGCAATGATCGCATTGGAGGTTTTGTGTGGACCGATTGCGCAGGAGAGACAGGACTTTCGTTCAATTGTGGTGGCAGATCGAGAGAAGATGTTGAGCTTGACATGCGGAAGTGACCCTTTCCAGGAGAGAAAATCGGAGTGACTGGTGAAGCAACATCGGACGAAGACGAATTTGTTGTGTAGTAGACGTATGATAGGTCTGTCTCGGGGCTAACTTGTACCTCCCACTTGCGGCGATCCTCCACTATCTGGGGAAGAAGCAGCGGCTTGAGTGTGGGCGACATGATGTCGGCCGGTACGGTCGAGGCCGTGATGATTGGCGAGAGTCGAAAAAGCGAGCGGTCGACTATTTCTCCAGTTGCTATATTATGTTATGTTTTGTTTTGGTGTTGAGGGGAAGAAAAACAAGAGAAGAGGAAAACAAGAAAGTTGGAGGGATGCCTCGGGAGGTGGATGTTGATAGTCTTAGAGGACCGTAGTGACACCGCAGCCCAAGGAGGGTTTAGCTCATTTGCGGACAGGAAGGTACTTGGGTACTTTGCGCTGTCGCTGCTGTCGGGCCAGGTGGCGGCGGATCCGGGGACCGGGGGTGCTTCTTTCCCTCTAAGACTAAGGACTGAGACCGGGGTGGGATTCTGGGAAGGAAGGATAGCTAATGAAAGCGGAAAGTTGTGTTCTGGTGGTGGGTGGGTTAGGTTTTGAACAGGGGGGCAGGTGCGAGCGCGGGGCGGATCCTTCCAAGCCTAGGCTGGGCGCTGGGCTCTGGCCTCTGCTTGCAACTTTTTTTTTTCTGAGCCAGAAAAAAAGAGGTGGGGTTGGTTGGGTAGGAGTCCACGAGGAAACGGTTTCGATAGTGGAGTTCTTTTCTCTTTCTCTCTTCTTTCTCTGTACCCCGTCAGAGTCCCAAGTGGGCTGTGTTCGGCAGAGTCAGAGTAGGCTAGAGCGAAAAGCCGAGCGACGTCTGGCTAGTTAGGTCTTGTTTTTTTTTCTTGTTGATGTTTGGAACCCAGTCGAAGGTCGACCCAAGCAAAACAAAGTCACCGGTTGCTGGTTGCTTTTTTTACTTTGGCCCGCCTCTCAATGGTGCTGGTTGGTTGTCCTTGTGAGGCGGGTGTGACTCGTAATAAGCGACAGAGTTGGTGATAGACAACGAAAGTCTCAATGACGACAGTGGTTGCAAAGTTGGAAGAAGAATAGTTGATTGATTAATTGGGGAGAAAAGTGGAAGCTGTAAGTGCCGGGGCATGACCATTGTAAATATCACAAGGTGGGAGGAGGTGGCATGAGACGATGGACTGCTGCGTATCTCGGGCTCTGTCTCTCGGCGGCTGGGAAGGGCTAGGAGCAGTGCGCGGCAGAAGAGCACAGCACAGGACAGCACAGAACAGAGACGGGGCCTTGCAAGTCAAGTTTGTAACTTGAGAGAACAAGCGCTCGGTTGTCCACGTGTTATTGAACCGAGGATTGGGCGCGACTACATGAGACTGCGCAGCTGACGTTGTTGCTACTCTATCCTACTGTACTGAACCGCGACTACAGCTGCGTGGTGATAAGGTGTTATCGTTGTGTAGTACTTTATCATGTACTATGTATATACTAGGTCTGGTGATGCTTCGCGGTGGGTTGGGGTAAAAACGACTGGTGAGGTGGCTTTTGACTTTGGTACTGGTGTTTGTCTGTGCCATGCTTTACCTATTGACAAGCGGTGATGGAATGGATAGTTCATACCGACATTGCGCTTCTTCTCAACATGCAATGCAGTGTACAAGAGGAGTATTAGAAAGCTGCGTTATACCTCGTTCGTGGTTGCAGGGATAAATATTGGCTGACGTTCAAGGTTCCGGGACATCAAGGCGGGGGAAGAAGAATGAGTTGCTGCTGTGTCTCTTCTCGCGGCTGAACGTTAATTTGTTCTGCTGCTGCTGCAAGGATGCAGGCGTGACGTGGGAATAAGGTGATGAGGAGATGCAATACAAGAAAACCATAGGCTCATAGACTGGCAGTTGTCCTTGGTTCTGTTGTGATACTGCAACAGGAGCTTACAGTGGACGCTTACAGCGCGCACAGGATTATTTTACAGCGCTTCCTTCAGGGCTTCAGGGAAGTGGGGCCGTTGCTTCCGCCAATTGGCTTTGGTGGGGGAGGTTGGGCCATTCGAGGAGAGAATGGCCAATAGATGGCTCAATGGAAGACGATGAACACATTGAGGCCCTGGTAGAAAGAGGATGACGGATGAGAGGCTGGTCGTGAGGCATACTGGGAGAAACAAGATGCGCAATGGAAGCAGCCCGTGCATTGTTTGTGGCTCGGACTGTAATGTTAGTGTCGAAACTACCGTGATCGGCAGACGGCAACTGGACTAATGTTTGAAACAATGGCCTCATTGTGGACGGAAACAGACATTTGGACGAAACAGTGGCAGAATTCAACAACAACAAACAAAGAGCAGGTCTCAGTTTATCTCAAAAAGAAATCCAGTGCAATGCAACAAAACAAAAGCAGACGAACGATAACATCTGGAAGGGGGGGGGGAACCATTAGGACCCTGAAAGAGAGACAGCGAAACCTTGGATCCATATAACCGACAAAAGTCAATTGGGAGTAGGAACAGGGATCTACCATGAAATTGCAAGCAGATGGATTACGAATTATCGATTGCTAGCAACTTATCGATGATGATTTCAACTGATTCCTACTAACTAGTAGGTACTAATGTAGTATTTCGTGCACCTTTTTATGAAATCTCAATTGCGAAATGTCGTCTTTTTATGTAATTTCACTAAATTCATTTATGCTTCTGTGGCTGAATCCATCAAGCGTTGGGGAAAACCGTTATTTTTGTGTAACTAACTTGCATTCCAGTCTCCCACAGCTCCAGCTTTCATATGGAGAAAAAAAAAGTGGCAGTAGCTTCCGTGCTTATCCTTCCTGCCATTGGATGCAAAGATCAGCGTTTCTCCAAGTTTTATGTTTTCGGGATGTTTTTTTTTTTTGTTCCCGTTTTATTGACCTCATCATCATTGCCGATCACTGTTTCTTCTCTTTTGGGCATCATCATCAATCTTCGTTCTCTGCAAGCAACAAAATTCTTCTTATGACCCTTTTTGCATTCTCCTCCCGTTCATCAGTCCCTTTTTTCCCACTTGTTGTCCCACTTTGAGTCAGATCAAATGTGACATTGACAAGGCCAAGCCCTGTCGAAGTCGTCGACTCAGCGCAGCTCAGAGCGCAGGCAGGGGCAGGGCTCTTGCAGGCAGAGAAGCCGGTGACAAGGGTAGGTAAACAGAACTGCTCAGGTGAGAAAAGCTTGGGCTTTCATTGAGAGGTGTCAGCAGGGGGTACGTAGCCTTGCACATGACTTGAATGTCCATCGCATCTGGCACCGCTCGTCTGGGTCGGCCTCGTTTTCTAACCCATGGACCGCCTTTGGCCCATCCTTGTCCCCGGATTCGTTCACATGGGATCAGTGAGTGTTGACGAAGGCGGTATCCCTTTTTTTTCTGTTCGTCTAATACCGGTGACCGTTATCTCTAACTCTAGACTCTTTCGTTAAACCGCTTGTGGTATTGTGGAAAACCCGCTCGTCCTTTTTTCGGGAGCGGAAGTCTATTCCGAAAGGTTGAGCTCTAGCAATTCACCCGGTAACATGCGCCACCAATAAGATAAACTCGGAATAGGAAAAGCCGTTGACCAGAAGCCGCTGACGGCACAACTCTATTCCCCTTCGATACGACTTTGCTAAACAAGCAATCCTCTTTCTCAGTTTCTTTCCCCAAGTTAGCACCTGTGGCTTGAGAATTACTTGTTGAGCTGGCTGAAGATGCAATATTACGTCGTTGTTCAGAAGCCCTTTGTTGCTAGCCTTAAGTACAGTACATAACTATTCTGTCGATCACTTCCTTTCGTAAGAAAAGCGAAAATGCGCTGGACTTGTTTCCACGAGACAACTGGGCCCTTGCCGTTTTCCCCGTCTTCGCGAGAACCCGCCCGCTATCTTGTCCAGCCTCTCTCATTGCTCGTCCACTGACCGTTTGTCTGTCTACCCGGCGGTTTCGCTCAAGTTGACCGCTCTCAGTCGGAAACCCACGAGATGGTCCACTCTGTCAAAGCAAAGTTGCGACGGATGCTTCCGCTTTCTGCACAGGTCATTAATTATTTTCTTTTTCTCTGTCAGTTTGGGAGTCAGTTGCAGTTGAACTGTCAAACCCTCCAAAAGACCTTGTTCCCCACCATGTGGTTGGCTATTCTCTCTTCTCAAGACCCTTGAAGAAATTCAAGATGGAGTGACACATCGTGTCAATTCATCGAGATATGGTCGGTATCCCACGATTTGCTCTACCCTGCCAACTCAACATTGTATGGATATCCATGTCCAATCCTTTGCATTACCCTGCATTATGATAAATCTTGACTTGAAATCTTGCATTTTGTCGCGCGACAGTCTCGTGGCAGGACGGGGCAGGCCTACCCATCACGGCGTAGCGTCCGCAGTCCAAGCTTCCCAGCGGAAGGGAAGCGACGCCGATAGTGCGCCGGGGCCCATGGAAGAACATGGAAGGGCCATTAGCTTCGCCGGCGCCTTCTTGTGGCTGCAAACCTTGACACTTGAGAGGTTGCTAGGAGTCACCAAAAACTACGCCGGACTGCACCGGCGCCCCAGCGCTCCGGGAACAAGTTGATGGATGCAAAAGCTTAAACGCTGACTGACTGCCCATTTCATTTCACCGTCTCCAGTTTCCTGTCTGTCGATCTGCCAGGGCTTTCACCGGTCGTCTCCCATCGGACGAGCATCGCGATCTTGAGAGTCACGGAGAGCCTCGGAAAATAACAGAGCTGCTCATACTAACACATGTTAGGCCCCTTCAGCATTATTACTCCTTCTCATATCACCGCTCTCAGAACAGAGGCCACTTCTATTTCCGTTACCGACACTTAAGTCGCGACTAATGCCAGTTGTCGGTGCCAGACCGTTTAGCCATTCATAGCCACGACTACCCTTACCCCCCGAATATTTAAAAGCCCTGTTGCATTAGCCTCACGACGATAGATGGGCCGAAACTGACTTGAAAGGCTGACCGTTGTGCCCGCGGAAGGCTTCCAACCGTCCCGCCTCTTCGCTTGTCGTTACAACTGCAGGCCCTGTTGACGAGCGAACATGGGTATGAGAAGAAGACATGGATCTGACTGAAGCTTTCTACTAACACAATATTATCATTGTTATGACTCTGTCTTGACGATTGAAGATGTCAGACGTACCAGTTTGGATCACTTGCGTCTGTAATGATAGGGAGGAGCTACGCTACGGGGTGAGCACCGAGGCTTGAGCTTGGGGAACTTTTCAATGAGGCTTTAATGTACGCAAATTACTCCCAAGCCTCAGTGGGCACTACTATAAAATATTTGTTGAACTCGGTCAATGGATTGCGTCTGCAAGTATCGGTTTTAAGTTTGAGCTCTGCAGTTTGTTGAGAGCTGTCAGACACGCGTACCATGTGGCAGGCGAAGTCACTGATAACAAGAGACAGGATAGTTGAGCTTGATAGAACCTTCAATGTAAAGAAGGATGTATTTATCCTGTCTCGGAAAACTATGTTCTCTTGTTGTTTCTGAACAGGATCTCTTTAATGATAGCCTTGGTTGAAGGAGTTGATCGACAACGATAATCAGTTGCGATGTACCCTTTCCCTCCGCCAATAACAAGCTATAGCCCTACGAGGAACAATCTGGAGTCAGAGTCAACAACTCTTACAGCACAGAACCGCAGATGGCTTTCAGAGTCTTCAATGCATTCACTTACGCCCGCACAAAACTCAATTCCGTTGTAAAATAGTCCCCGACCCTCCATCAGCCATCGACTTCTAGGGCTAGGAGGTCCAGTCCGAGGCACAACTCAATTACTCCTGCTATCTATCTTATTGTTGGAAAAAAAAGTCTTGGTCAACTGGACTCTGTTCATTGGCTGGTGACTCCCGTTTAGGCCCCTTGCAGAGCCTTCACTTTGACCCGCATATGCTGGTTTATGCCTCGTGCGCAAGGCAGCAACTTGTTTCCTCGCTCGATGATGATCACTACCAAACAAGGAAACGAGCTTAACTACCTAGAGCAAGTGGATGGATGAAGCAATTACCAAGATGAGCTTTGCAACGAGAAACCCACCGAGATGCCGTCATCGTCATCATAATGCACATCATCAACTTGGTTTTTATCGTAGTTTCCAAAATTGAAGGCGCATTTATGCCGACGGTTACGGTTACGGCTGCGGCTTCGGGTCACTAACTAGGCCATTTTTATAAATTGAGCACTGAGATGCTGCCTGTTCGGGTTGGGCGTGTCTTTGTGCAAGCAATTGCGCTACGTCTGCATGCTCTTTATACTAAATGATGAAAACATCGCGTTTATGACGAGAGACTGAACTGATCGAGATGAGAGCAAAAAAGTAAAGCACAGACTTTTTTAAACATACTCTGATAAGATCGACGAATTGGATATGATTCTTTTTCTTCCGGCCGTTTATTATTTTGTGTAAATAGCTGGCAAAACAGAGTTCAGCCATTGATCGTGGCTCTCGACGATTTATGCCAGAATCAGCATGGATGCCCGTTTTTATGTTTCACGGCATCTTTTTCATCAACGGCTGAGGCTGCGGGCTGCAAAAAGTAGCTTGTATTTGCATTCCTTTTTCATTAAAAGCTAGGTTTTCTTTTCATAAAATAATTAGTTTCCCCGCATACGCATAATAATGCACTGCAATTCTTCTTGTAGAAGCTTGCGTCTATAGAGAGGTCGTGTTGGTAACTGCACAAACTCAACATGATCTATCAACAACGTTATGCATGCAATGTTTCTTTTCGTTCCTCGAGGTAACTAATCTACACCAACCCTTCTAAGATCTAGGTAAATCAATTAACTTTCAGACCTTTTCTATTCCTGGTGGCGATTTAGTAGTATGTACATTGGCTAATAGGTGCCTCAATTTTTCTCGTGTGTGGTTACATCGCAACTTCAATGTGGTCTAATGTTACCCTCCCATCAAGAAAGAAAGAAAAAAGGCACAGTTCACAGTCCATATTGCTGGGCAATGTTGCAAGAGCCTCATAGAATTGTTGGCGATACTCGATGTTCATCGACGCAACAAGACTGGAGCCAATCACGATGGGGATCATCCTCTGAATTGTGAAGCGACATCGCTCTTCACGAGTCTTTTTTGGTCGGCCGTCAGATGCACGTCACCATTCCATTTCACGGGAAACTAGGGGATTTGTTCCCCGAAGGGGCTTAACCGTTACATTTACTGTAACTTCAGGTACGGTACGGTACTCTGCAAGTTGAGCTTTTCTCATGTGTCTGAGTGCCATGTGCTCGTAGCGGGTCAAACTTGTTTTTTAGGAAGGATGTATTTACACAAGAGTCAAATCCTGAAGGAACCAAATGCCAACTAATTTTCGATGGAATCGTGGAATGGAGTGAAATGTAATTGGATCGATAATTGAATCAGATGCTGGGGGACGCTACTCTCAGGAACAGAAACGAGCGCCGCGCTGACGACAGATGTGAGGAGGAGCCACATGCATCTCCACCGTGGGCTGACAATATCAGAATTTTCAGTTACTTTCTGCGTCTTCTTGTTACTGTACCCGTCATTAGGAAGGAAAAAAAAAAGACTCTTACACACAGTCGGCCCCACGCCGCGTCCTCTTGTGCAGCGGCTCCGAGTGTCTCCGGTGAAATGCGTCGAGATCATGATGATGATGTGCTTCGATGCATCGCGGGGGAAAGGTCCGGAAGATGATCAGTCGATATGCAACAATTTGTGAAGGGATTGCCTTGTCTTCCTAGAGGCAGTGAGCATCGACAGTGGCTGCAGCTAGACGGGCATTCCCAAAGTGCTGCTGCTCTCTTTTCTTCTGTTAGTACATGCTACTGTATCTGTTGGTGGCAATCACAAAGTAGGGAGAGAGGGGGAAAAAAGAACTGTCTGTGCGGACGGATAATGTCCCCTTATGGCACAAAATTTCCCTTCTCAACGATGGCTGAATTGAACTTTCTTCTTCCCCCAAGACACTTTCTTATGCCCGTCTGCGAATAACCATTCTCGAAATGTGTCCTGGCTATACCTAAACAAGAAGCGCGGCCAGCGGATATGGGGACCGGAGGCTTATTGGCGTGTCGCGTTCCTGACGATCGCGACAAGGGTCTTCTCGGTGCGCGTGCGTGGTGTGCCTCATCACGGTTTGGCTCTGCGGCTTACACTCACTGGGACAAGGCCTTGATGCGCTACTACGACGCGAGGCGAGGCAGACGCGATGCAGATGCTCATGTCCGGTCTCTATTTAGCGAGATTCTGGTTCAAAGAATGAGCCCAGAAGGGAGAACGCTCGGGACGCTCGGCAGGAAAGACTCGATGCATTACCGCTGCTATTATTGGATACTCCTTCAACGCAGCAGTATATCGTCCAACCGAATGCAATCGAGTGGTTGTACTTCTTCTTTTCCGAAGCCCGGCGTGGCTTGTTAGACATGAGCCGTTGTAATTTCCTTCGACTGCGAGAAGGTACAGCAAGCGCATGCTCCTTGCGCCAACTACTGCAGCCTCGGCGTGATTTTTTTTTCGCCCCGGCCAAGTGGCTGGCAACCGTCTGAACTCACGTTCTGTTATTTGGATGAAACAATTCACCTCGGCAAGGCACGTGGTCGAACAGGTCCAGGTTATCCCGCACCAACATGGATGACTTGGCATTGAGATCTGCAAGTCAGCTCGAGCACTTGTAGCCGCGGCTGAAACGCTCTCATCAGTCGATACCTTACAAGATGTTGTTGGGCTTTCAGTCAATGTGTCGTTGACAAGCGTCATTGCAGTTATACAGACAACATTGGCGTTGAAACCCCCTGCTATTGCAGCTCACCGCGGATATATTTGTTGCTTTTTGGCTCTCTTCTCTCTCTTTGCTTTATCGGGGGGGAAATACTTGTTCGCGCCCGGCTCTTCCAAAAGTATTCGAAGATCCGGGGAATAGTTAGAGGGGCCTGGCTTAATTTAGTGGCCAGCGCGTTGTGGCGGACGTTTATTCGCCGAGGCTACCAAAAACCAGACCGATATTCAAAATTGAGTGCGGGGAGGGCGAAATCGGTCAATTACAGTAAGGCAGCCACGATATCGAAACTGTCTTTGAGTGACGAGGCTATCTCGTGATGCCAAGTTCTTTTGTATGGTGTGTTCTGTCAGATTTGATAGCCGTCGGCAGATAAGGCCTCACCGGTTTCCGGGGTATGGCTGTTCCTGCATATTGCTCTGGCCTCGCGGTGTATGTACAGTAGGTGTGGTGGCATGTAGCTGCGTGAGGACACAGGGATGTGTTCCTACGTGGACGTTGCATTGTATTGGAAGTTGCCAATTAATGGGATGAGGCGATCATGGAATTAATTTTGCCACCAGGGAGGAAACGAGGCCTTTCTGTGGCGAGAACCTTGTCCATTGAGTAGAATTGTTGGATGCGATGCTTGCGCCATGTGGTTGTATGCCTCGTTAATGTGTTGGTGAGGGAGGAGTGGTTGAGATTTGATGGCTGAGGCCGACGGGCTGTGATGTTGAACCGCATAGTGATTTTCTGTCTGTGTAGATGGCGCTTAGTGCTGCCCAATGGATTGCGCCTGACTGAAAGTCGAATCTTTGTGTCTTGCTTGTGTTAATGTTCTGGGCTCCTGATATCACGGGCTCTGAGTTCGCGTTGACATGATGTTGAAAGGATTTCTAACAAGGGCGAAGGATTTATCGACGCTATTTAGGAGCTGTTAATAAACTGGCGGGATGTTCATCGAAGGAGCTGATCAAAGGTTTGAACATCGAAAGGGAGTGTTTGATGTTGATGTTGTCGCCCTCGAGTTGGGTGTTGTTCAGGGATATCTTGTCGTTTCAGGTGTAGGGTAACCGATATAAAGTTAGGTATTGGCGACTCGAATGGCATTGCTTGTTTGTAAGTTATATGACGGGCTTATCTGTATTAGTTCTTGAATGTATAATATCTTTAGATATGGCCGAACTGAGTTGATGTATCCGAAAGTCAATATCGAGGGCTGAGTGAAGTCGTTTGCTTGGCGAAAACAGTTCTCGTGTTGACATGTTGCCAAAGGACTGGAATTGTAAACAGCTGCTCACAAATACCGAGCATAACCATTGTACCCGTGGGAGGTATTGGTAAATTGATGTTCGTATGTAGCCCCAAGTCTCATATTTGATGCAAAATGCAGTAAGTCCATAGCTCTCCTTGATGGGTCTAGAACTGCCGTCGAATGGGGCGACGCGTTGGTAGTTGTCTGAAGAAACCCATTCACGAGAAAGAGCGGAGTAGAACAAGCAAAATCAGTAAGAAAGGGATATCGGAGTTCTTTTGGGGACGGTTTTGTTCAGGCTCGTTGTCTAGTCGTATGCCCAGGCCGGAAACAACATCTCTGTTGGCTCGTGATGGTTTGGTTCAGCGACCTCACTAGAGGACTGTAGAATAAGCCCCTCCAACGACGCATCACGTTCGAGAGTATGGAGTATACCGCTGTTCGTCTCGGTAGGCCCGTTGACCATGTCTCTGCCGATACCATAGAGTTATTTCGATAGCGTTCGTCTCGAGGGTGTCTGCCGTCAGTCTTGTGGTATTGATTTATCGCAAACGCATCAAATTCTTGAGACAACGTGCCGTTCCAAAATATCTGAAGATAGGAAAGACTCAAGGTTATTGTTCTGGTCAGGCTATTCTTTCTTTCCTTTCATGTCACGTATCTGGGAATGACTGTAGAGCTCCTAGAGAGTGACACTCGTCACTCTTCATGAGCACGAACACGCTCGGGACCGAACAAGAAGATTAATCAAAGACCTCTGAAATGAGGTTGTGTATGTTCGATTTGGCGAGAAGTGCGAGGATGCGTCCCTCATATGAATGACGAACCAGCTACCTGAGCCTTTTTCACATTATCAGTAAGCTGAGCATCGCCCCAACTGCACTTCTTTGATGATACAAAGGTGACGAAAAGGCTTGATATAGGGTAGCATCAACAAAAAAGTCGAAGCTTATTGGAGTCAGTAATATCGAATCAAGACGAACTCCGCTGACATACCCGATGGTGTGGTCCGCATCGTGATATCGATATCGGCAATCGGCCCCACTCCGGAGGTTGCATCCGGGATCTACGCAATCCCTGGACCGAGAGCCTCATAACCGGGTCAAGACAAGATGTCCAGGCAGTTGAATGAATGGCAGGCCCAAGAAACAGGGTTTGCGAGGACAAACACGATGAGGGATATTCACTGCTTTCCAGATTTAGACATCTGGCCAAGGGCTGTGGGTGTCATGAGTGGGATGGTGACGTGGAGTGACAGCTGAATGCCAAGAATTTTTAAATGTGTACGCGTTCTTGTTGTTTGTTTCAGGATTATCGTATCGTATCGTGTCGCTTTTAGTAGTTATGCTAAAAGTGTGTCCCTGTTTGGTTCATGTTGCTCAAGATCGTCTTTCAGCTGAGATTTTATGACGTCACGATTCAAGACCAGATGTCATGATATTGCTTCCCCTGCTAGTTTTGACGTAGGCGGCGGGGTTATTCCCATTCCAATTCCAATCTGTCAACTGTCTTGAGAAGTTGAACTAAAAGGATATGAATATATGAATAGCCCATTGACGTATCGTTGTCATCCTTCATCCAAATCATCACGAGGTAGCAACAATGGCTACAACAGCATCCGACGATCCCAACCGTCGTTTCTCGACAGGTGTGGGAAGCGAACCGAAAATCATCGAAGAGCACCACGAAGAAGCACCCACTGTGAGCCACGCACTTGCCGAAGGAAGCAAGGATTTTGAAGTGAAGGGCGCAGCGCAGCTCGAACACGGAGACGTCGAAGTTAAGAATTTGGGATGGAACGAGGAAGCGCGCGCTGTGCCCCATCTCGTGGGAGGTCTCAAGAATGAAGATGTGTGGACCTTGATTCGACGCTTCGACAAGCAGGTCTTTTACGTCAAGAGTATCCAGGAGCCTCCTCTGGGAATGCTGGATATGAACATTGCAGATGAAGAGGAGTTTTCGCCAGACAAGCTTAGGGCGCAGATTGAGCGGCTTTACGTATCTGTTCTGACGCAGCTGTTTTCCTTTTACAAGCACATTATTCGTCTTCGATCGTGGAAGGAGACAAGGCGAACTTCTTCTTTCTTGGGAGTGTACACCCTGGCATGGCTGCTTGACATACTGGGCCCAACTCTTATTCTGTTCCTTATGATCCTCATCTGGTCCCCTGAAGCCCGTGAAATTTGTTTCCCTGGCGCACCGCCGTCGCTGATTGATTCCAAGACGGGAGGAGTTCAGACGCCAGCTGCTGGCGTACTTGCTTCAGATGACTCGGTCACTGGTGCGCCCGAGAAGCACAAGGGCGAAGCAGTTGAGCAGGAGGCTCATAGCTTCGTGACGAGCCTTTCTACGGTATGTTCGGGAGTAGCTATTGATTTTTATTGCTTTGTGTTTTCGCGCGCAGACAAAGACTGATGGATGTAGATTGTTGTTAGCACTGCTGCCGGAAAGCATCCCCAGACGGACCCCGACGAAGACAGCGCTGCTCCGGATCCGACGAAGCTTACCGAGGAAGCCACGGAGGCTCGACAGAAGTCTTCGGGAGATAATCCCCATGCTAAGCATAACAAGGCCAAGAAGCCTGTCTCAAACGCTGTTTGGAACAAGGCTCGTCCCACGATGCATATGATCGCTGACTTTGTCGACACTTGGGAACGATTTGGAAATGCTCTTAGTCCCGCTGCGCCGTTTCACCGTCATCGCCCCAAGTTGATCCTTATTGGTGTTCTCGTACCAATGCTTGTGGCGTCGTATTTCACATCTCCATACATGGCTATGAAGGGTATGGGTTTCGGCGCTGGCTTTGGATTCTTCGGTGATCCAGTTATTACGCCCGCTTTAAACTTTGTCAACAGAACGTATCCTCGATGGGAGAAGTATGTTGAGCTACGAAACACTATTCTTCGAGGCGTCCCGACCAATGCGCAACTGGCTATCACCCTTCTCCGTATTGGAGAAAAGAACAAGGCACCTCTGCCCCCGCCACCTTCTTCTGACGTCCCTCCCCCAACTG
>JABCQV010000234.1:0-19164 GCA_013186375.1 Fusarium aywerte
TGTGTTGGTGGGGGTGGAGGGGGCAAGATTTTTCAGAACTTGATTAACTAATTAATTAACTCGCTGCAACTCACAATTGAGGTATGGTATCCCGTATATCGGATGGAGTCAATTGGATTTGTGCCGAGGATAGTGACGGTGCTCATGACTTCAGTAACAATTCTTTTTGTCTTGGCCTCCTCATCTTCGGGTCACGTTCTCTTGTTCTGGCAGGTGGTCCCACGGGTCTCGGAAGCAGACAGCCCTGGTCTGTCCTGGGTTATTAACAAGCCGGGAAAGCGTCTCGAAATGGAGATAGATAACCTCGGAGCCTCCATAGCTGAGGGAACTGTAACTGCAACTGCAACTGTAACCATTACTGTAACCGTAACTGTATCGGTGCAGCCTAGATAACTTAATGGACCTACTATGTAGGTAAACAACAAGAGAAGCAATTCCAAATACATAGCCATACCTGAATAGATGAGGCGTTGAAAACGCTGCGCACGGTCAGCCTTATTGACTTTATTTAATTAACCAAGTTAATTGATCTGTTGATCAGTCGTATTTCAACCTTGTCAAGACATATTAGTCTAGGTCGCCCAAAGATTCCCCACGCACTAGACTAGTAACCTAAGCTTTAAACGTTAGTAGACTCGGTACCAGTACAGTAAGTAAAGCGGTACTTGTCTTGCTTGCCTTCATAGAGAATATTAGGAGCCTAGACTTGATTTTGTTTTTCCCCATATCATTAGCAACCAACTTGAACTTTTTTTTCCCCCTCTCTATTGTCCTTATCCAGATCTTCCATCTTCCATCTTCTGTCTCGACCTGCTCAATGGCCTAGACTTCTCTCACCATACACTTGCTGTAACAGTGCCCCATCCACCGTCCCCGCCTCCAGGGCTACCTAGGCTAGGCTACTGCACGGTGCAGGTACAGTATATTTTTATCCCATCAGCCACCATTCGGTTTAGCCTCAACTCATCTCGACTCAACTCAACTCCAGAACGCAACCCAACCTTACCTTACCTTACTCATCCAACGCAATCCTTTCTCACTTATCCCCCTACTTTCGCTCTCGCTCTCGCTCGCGCAAAGTGCACCGCAGCACATCACATCACAGCACAGCCAACCTGTAGAGGCAAGAGCAGAGGAAGAGGCAAGGGCTGTGAGACGGACACTTCAAGGCCCGGTTGACTGACCTGTTCCTTTTCCGATACGCGCGGGCGCCTATTCGCTTCTCAACTCGTGCATGCATTAGAAGCGCACTACACATCCGCTTCCTTGTTTACTTGCTCGCTCTGCTCCGCTTGTCGTCGGATTCACAAGCTTCCCCGGTCCAGGGACAAAGGCGTAAAGCAAGCCAAGCCAAGGGAAAAGGAAAAGGAAACGAAACGGCAGCAGCAGCATCTGTGAGGCGCAGACCCTGGGACCTTCGTTTCTCTTCTCGATCATTTCAACTTCTTCTTCCTTTGGATATCAAAACTTGTTGCATAGTCGAGCTCTGGCGACGCAGTTCTGCCCGTCTCCCTATCTCTCTTCGGTCTTTTGTTCAACCACTCCGGATGGAATAATCATCGCCAGTCCTGTCTTTGACAATGATCATGTACTCCTTTGGATGTCTTATCAGGATAAACTTATTAACAACACTACTGTTACTATCACCCATATCAACATCTAATTATTAGTCTTTGCCGAGCGTCATCTGACGAAACGACATTCAACCACACTCTCTCCTCTTATCTTCCTTTCTTACGCCAATTCAACGGAACTCGCAACTTCTCTACAACGCCAACTTACCCTCGACCTCATCAAATATGCGTACAACTCAACTTCTCTCCATATCCGTCCCTGTACCGGGCACTCTCCCTCCCGGCGCTGTGTTAGCTGCCCTGCAGGCCGTGGATCCATTCGTCACTCACCACCGGACTGTGACAAAGTTGGAAGAAGTTCCGGCAGACCCGGCAGACACTGCGGGAGACCCCTTCTTCGGGCCCTTTGACGACACCTTCCGCGCTTTTGAGATGCAGGAGCTTGTCAACCTTGCTCCCGGTCTGGCTAAAACGATCAAGTACAGAGCCATTTTCCAAGTCATCCCCGATGGCCTTCGCTCAAGGGCCAAGGCCCCTGGGGGCGTCGTTGTCCGAGCACAGTGGCAGGTGCGCCAGCAACAGCGCGACAGATCAGCTACTGGACCAATATCGCCGGCAGGCTCGGACAGCACGGCATCGGGCAGTACGGCGACGTTCGAAGGAGACGAGTTTGAACTCAACGAACAAGTACTGCTCGAAGCCAACTCGCTCCTGATGCCCTTCATCAAAGAGTCATGCGTAGCGGTTCATCGTGAGATTTGCGAGAATTTCATGGCTGCAACGTTCAAGGAATACTTTGGAACATTCCCGATGCATTAACTGTCCTGGGGCAAATCAGACCAATTTGAACATAGCCTCATGACATACTGTAAATCACGAAAGTACGACTGGGCTTACAATGGGGAGTGAATCAAGGAAATGGTTATGGGGGATATTGCATGGCGTTGGTACTATCATTTTTGGGTTTGGAGTCATGTTGACGATTGTTTTCCCTGGCTGTTATTTTATTTCACTATAAAGATATCCGAAGAAGAGGGCTTTCAATAAGCCACGCCTGACCAAGATGGGTGGTTAGTCGGTCAAGGAGGAGACCTAGACGTCGGTATTGTTCATGCATGGTGTTTGTGTAGATGGTATCAAACACTTATCGCATATTTGAAGTCTATCTGTATCTGTATTTGTATTCAATCCCAGTACACGCAAGGTCGACGTATCTGGACAGGCTACATCTGCTCATCGTCTCTTCAATATAACAAAAGCGAACAAAAGAAGTTCACGTTCAAAATGAATACTCCCGCCCATATATCCCCCCACAAAACGTACGAAAACACTCAGATTGGTATCTATGCGCGTACCGTCTATACCCAGCCCACCCCAAAGTATACAAAGAATTGGTCACCCTGATTCACTTGTGTATCTGCAGTTATGTAGTAACCACATGCCATCTAGAAGCGCCCATACCCCAAGAGATCAAACAAATCCCATCAAACAAGGGTAGAATAGAAGAAGTAAAACAAAAAACAAACGCTGCTAACAAAAGGTCTCCAAATCTGTCGTAAACGCTAAGCGAAGAAAGGACATTGGTCGCGTTACGGGATATTCGTCTCTTCATGTGAGCCTGTATTATCGGCCACCGAAATCACTGGCATATCCCATTTCGCCAAACCCTTGACCCATGCCACCCTCGCCAAATCCTGTGCCAGGACCACTCACGTATCCGCCGTCCTCGTTTTCGTCGTAGTCGCTGGCGTCAAACGATGAACGGCCACTGACTTCGTCTTCCATGCCGGAATTTACATCAGGAGTTGACCAGTTCAACTGAGCCAACGCAGGATACTGCGCCAGAAGAGCGGCTGGAAGCATGGGATTGCCTGAAGGATCCATAGGATAAACAGGGCCGTCCATTGGCATACTGGATGCAGCCGCCATGCTCTGTGCCATATTTTGTTGCATTCTCTGTTCTTGCCAGAGCCGTTGACGCTCCATCATCTCTTCGTCCAACAAAGGCTTAATGCAGATACGGCCTGCTTCAGATCTGAAGTGACGACCCAGTGCATCGGCGCGAGCAAACCTCCTACCGCAGCCCCATTGACCTCCGACCTTGAGATCACCCTTGCATACAAACTTTTTCTCACCGGAGTGTAAACTTTCGTGCCGCTTGCGGTCGTGTTGTCGGGCAAAGGCCTTTCCACAAACAGTACAGACGAAAGGACGCTCATCGGTATGGGTTCTCAAGTGTGAGCGCAGGTTGTAAGCACGTGTGAAACGCTTTGGACACAGCGTGCACTGGAAAGTAGCCGGGTGCTTCTGAACCCGCTTGGCAGCGCCGTTGTCCTGGTTGTTCTGGTACTCTGGGTCCGCCAGTCGCAAGGCGATGACATTGTTGGGTACCGCTGATGTGGACTGTCTTCTTCGGGAAGGCGAAGTGCCTGCTTGTCTATCAAGAGGCGACAAGGATCTGGAGTCTGAGCGCGCAGACAAGTCGGCCCCTAAAGAAGGCGACATCATGTTTGCATTGCCCTGACGGCCCAACAAGCCGCCACCGGGATGGAAGGGGTCTGTCACAGCACGGGGACGGGATCTGGGGCGGCCTAAGACACGTTAGATGGTTTGAACAAGTAGAAATATTTCTCGACGTACCTCTGTCTGGCGGGGTCAAAGAATCCTGATCCATACGCGATTTGGGTGTGTCAAAAGCACCTTGCTTAGCATTAGTGGGCGCAAAATCAATGTTAATGGCAGGAGGAGCCATTGACGACAAATCGGCACCCGAAGGCTGAAGGCTAGGGAAAGCCTCGACGGGCGCGTTGACATCGGGATAGGTAGAGGGAACTCCGTATGGATTGTGAGGAGCTGTCAAACCAAAGCTGTTTTGATTCATCTGATTCAAATCCGGCATCTGCTGAGGAACAATGCGAGGGCTAATGGCAGGACTATGAGACGGACTACGGCCCTGGTGTCCAGGACTACCACCGACCTGGGGGTCGGAAAGACTAAAGTTACCAATGCTCAACACCTCCTGGTATAAACCGCCATCCGAAGGACGATGAGCGGGCGAGTGACCGCCGATATCAGTTTCGAAAGACTCGGCGCTGACGAGATTGGGCGATGGAGCAACGGATGAGACGTCTGAATATTCGGATGGTGTGCGACGGTGGCCCTGGAACTGCGGTCGGTTCCAGTCTGCTATTTGATTGGGGAGCAAAGCATCTGCAGGGCCAAGAGAGGCATGTCGCGAGTGACTAGGAGGAGACGAGAACTGATGCTGGTTGAAAGCGGGTGACTGGTGAGCGGAACCAGGTTGCTGAGCATCGTGCTGGAATAAGTGAGGAGGGGTGGGCGAGTGATGCCCTTGCGCCGCCATAGTATTCATATCGTTGGGGTTCAGTACAGACTGGTCAAACAAGGGAGAGTTGAACTGATCACCCTGGCCACTAGTACTCGGAAAGAGTGAGAAGTCGTTATCGTTGAGGTTGGGCGACAGGTAAGCTGCCTGAGACTGGTTGTTGAAAGGCAGCGAGGTGTTGTTTGGGTTGAGAATAGCGGGGTCGGACAGATTGGCCTGGCCAAAAGAGTTGTTCTGTTGTTGAGGCGCAGGAAGAAATGAAGGCGACTGTTGAGGGCTCAGGAAACCAGAGTTATTGAAGGACTCGTAGGACTGCTGGGCAGACTGGTCGAGTGTAAGACCAAGACCAATGGATGGATCGTTATGCTGATAGGGCGTCGGCGACGGGGAGTGAGAGTGAGAGTGGTTTATATGAGGTTGTTGATGGCCAGTCGAAAGCGACCGGCCGCGGTGAGCCTGAGCTTGTTGATCCATGATGTTGCCGAGTTTAGAAGCAACCGCAAGCAAAACGCAAGCAAAACGAAGCCAAGACGGGAACGAAACGACACAGACGAGGCAGACTTTGGCAGTCAGCCTCCAGGTACCGTGGCGATGCGATGCCGCGCGGGGGGGCTGTGCGCTCACAGGGTGATGCAATGGGCGGGGGACCGTCCTATCACGACAGCCGACGCGTAGAGAGGATTGCGAAGCGCGCAGTAAAAGAGCGGGATATCAAATAAAGTAGTGTCGTTTTTAGTGAGCAGGACGATATGAATGCGACGCAGAAAAGAGCTTGAGTGATGATGTTTTGTTGTCGTGGTGTTGTTGTATTGGGCTGGATCGGCCGCGCAGATGATGGTGGAGAGAGTTGGGTTAGGTTGTGGTGGGATGTGCGACTGGTAAGGTATTGTATTGTATGGGAGTAGGTAGGTACTTAGGTAGGTAGGTAGGTAGATACCTATAGGTACTGCTAATACGTGCTGTAGGTAATGGAAGCTAAGGTAAGTTAAAGCCCACCTCAGGGCGGGTAAAATTAAGGTAATCCAGGTCTGTCAATGCTTCTACTATGGTAGGGGGTGCTAAATACTAATAAGGTACCCAAGCCAATGTAAATCCGCCAAGACCTTGACAATTTGCTTGATTATTTTGTGAGCTTTTTTGTTAAGGGTGAGTGAGTGAGTGAGTAAGACAGGATGGGAGTTAGAAAAGGGAAGAGAGGAGAGTGGAAATGGAAATGGCGGGCGGCTAAGTAAGTAACTGATTGTTCATACCTAATAGCCCGATACAATAAGATGGCTAGGCACTTTACCTTGGAGGTACAGTAGAGTCCCTTTACTCTATCTGTTGTTTGGCTGGTCCTTTTTCGTCCAGAATTCCAGGCTCATGCAGATGGGGTCGGGTAGGTAGATTTACGGCGTCTACTATGTAAACGGACAAGATCCCTTGAAAATGAATGAACGAATGGATTTGGTTACCTATAGAACCTACTCTGTACAATACCTACCTACCTACCCACCTACTACATATGAAGGGCTAGAGAATTATGCGGAGGCTGTGCAGAGACACGTCGAGCAAATGGGGCCTCGGTGATCAACCTTGAACAGGGTCCCTGAGGTAAGGTACAGACGAACAGCACAGTCAGGTCAGGTTAGGCTAGGTTAGGTACGATAACTCCAATCCAGTCAAGTTAAGATAAGTCAGACCAGAGTTTTGCTAATTTAAAAACACTGTCGGAGATCGTTCAGTCTGTTGCAAGCGAGGCAGACTCGCTTCGCAGGATTATGACAATCGTGATATCGCTAAATCGGTGTAGTATTAGAATGAGTGAAAAGTAAAGAGTGAAAAGCAATACGATGGAAGATGAAGAAACGAAAACTTTAGATAGCAGACCTTTGTTTTATTCCATCTGAACTACATTTTGCCATCAGGTAAGATATCGAGAAAAGACAAACAGCTATAAGCACTCAAATTAAAATTCATGGATAAGTATAATCGCAACATAATTCGTGTATACAAATGTGCCGCTAATAAAATGGCGAGTTCGATACTCAGATAGTGCTGATGCTCATTTACCTAGGGCCACCAATCCCAAACAAGCGGGATATACAGATATGGGGACCACGGGATCCATCTTTGAGTGAGCGTATTGATTCAACGAGTTTCCGATGTTTTCTGAAATGTGAGAGAGATGCATGCTGTTCAACATATAAGATTGTTATCCCATCACACTGTAAGCAAATCATCAACCACTACTAAGAGTATGGATACAGAGTACGGAGTAAAATAGTAGGCGATCATGCTATTAGAGTTTCCCACTAATTAAGTTAGTACCTAGTTAGTAGACAGGCAACCGCCGGATTTAGTGAGTTTTGTTCTCTACCTACTATAGTCTAGGTTGACGCTGTATTAATTGTCATGAATCTTAGTGCAGACAAGGGTAAAGCAAAAAGGATCAAGTTCAACTTATTGTTACCTGAAGCGAATGCAGAGGAACAAGTTGAATCACAATTGACCCCTGTATCTTCATCACTCTTTTCGTTAGTCTAAGTTAGTCTGGTTCATGTTCATGTGCTTCAAAACTTACATTCCACAAGGTGGGCGGTATCACAATTCATCTAACCACAACTTACGTAGTACAATCGTCAGAGCTTATAATAATAGACATTCGTTGTCTGAATGTTCCTGAATAAGGACGTCGTCTTGTTGCACTGCCTCTGGAAGAAGTGATGCTTCTAGCGCGGCTTCTTCGAGTCACCACTTAGAATCTAGACTATCTACAGTATCACTATCACATTACACTGCCCCAGCCTTACACGCGGCCCACTATCTGACCCCACAATCCGAGGCTGTGTTCTTTTCGTTCCCCGTTAAAAAGAGTGATTGATGATGATTTGCGTGACGACGAGAAGAGTGAATGTACGGTACCTATAGGAATCAACTGCGTAAGCATTGATACAGTGACATCAGTTTCAGCTTACATGCCTATCCCTGCGTTTGCCCTTGCTTCCTGCTCCTGGTCGGTGACAACCGAGTTGTTCCTTTAGCGTTTGAAGATCCTCGTAAGGCAGATTTTGGTTTTCCCTTTTGGTGAGGCGGTCCATAACTGGAGAAGAAGAAGAAGCTTGCTTACCTTGGTAGTACTTACTATAGAGGTATCTAACAGTACCTGACATGAAACTACCTACTCTTGCCCAAACAGTCAGGGACCTCAAGTTGCAAAGTTTAAGCGGTAATACTTAAAAACCAGTTATATTTTATTTTTATCTTTATCTTCACTTTCACCTATAAATATAGCTACAAGGCAAATCCGTAGTTAATAAAAGCACTCAAAGTTGACTATTAAACTTCCAACAAATCTGGCTTAATACTTTATAAAGTGCATCAAGAGTGGGGTTTCTATGCTTCAAACGCCCATAAATGCTGACACTGCCTAAGATAAAAATAATAATAAAATAATAAAATAATAAAATAATAAAATAATTAACACAAAAGCCCTTCCTATTCTACAGTCAAAACGCCACTCCTGAGTGATATCATATACAAATGCCAGTCATACACACAGTTCGTTCCCATTCTATCTTACCATCTTTTTAGACAAATGAAAATGACGTTGAGGTAAATTTGACATGTAATCACAACATGCCTTTTAACCGGAGCTCTGGTTGTTGCTTCCGTGACAGCCATCCTTAGATAACTTCAGCTCGATCGTAGCCAGCTGCCTTCAGAGCAGGCTTGGGTGGTTCGCGATCCTTGAATTCACTGACGAATGGGTTTGGGTCGTCATTCTGGTTGAGGTTACCTAGTGTGTGATTGACTCCTCGGTGTGTTGCCTCATCGGCCCTGATGTAAAGGATCAAGTCCTTCATTGTACGGTGCTCCTTGGGCATTTTCCAGTACTAAATCATGTTGTTAGATGTTTGTTACCAATGCCCGTGTATAAGGTATATACGTACCTGAATAGCAATGTCGGGGATCTCGAACTTGGGGTCACTCCACTTGGGCAAGTTACCATCCTCAATCTCTCTGATGCAGCGAGTATAAGTGTGGACAGCCTCTTCCTCGAGGTAACCAACAAATCGGTGAACAATCTTGGGCGAGATGAGGTACGAGACGAACAAGCTGTTGAAGAATACACCCTGGGCACCGATGATCATCATCTTCATGAACCATCCAGGCTCGCACATCTTCATGAACGTCAAGAGATGCATTCGCTCGTTGTAGCTCTCCTCGAGGAGTGTCTCTATCCAACCATTATCGCGCTTCATACGTCGAAGACTGCCGAGATGTCGCAGCATGCCACCGACCATTCCTGGAACACCGGCAACACTTTCTAAGAAGATGAAGCGGATCAACTGGTTCGTGTTAGTATATGTTGAAAACTCGAACAGTCGTACATGTGAAGGGTATATAACTTACCCACTGTGCCTCGGTGAGCGGCTTTTGGGCTGAAATAGCGGTAGTTGGCTTATTCTTGTCGGACTTTTGATCCCGGTCCATGCCTGTTGCCTTGTCCATACAATACCTAGCAATCCGGACAATCTTCCAGGCAGTCGAGTCACCAAGAGTCTTGGGTTCTCGGTGGGCAGGCTCAACGGCCATCATCTCTTCGTACGTGTAGCCCTCGTGCGGCCATGCTGGTTTAGTTGTCTGGATGTGTGGTGTCTCTTTGACAGGGAAGAAGTCACGAAGCTGGTTGGTGGGTGTAGATGAGAAGAGTCGAGGTTGCTGGGAGGCAGAGTAGCCGACTCGAATAACGGCAGGGGTCCTCAAGAGAGAGTATGATGATGATACAGTTCGAACAAGACCAAGAGCTGCAGCTTTTGTGGCCTGTCTCGAAGCTTGAATGTGCTGAAGCTGGGTTGACAACATTATGAAGAGTTAAACTCTCAACTAGTATCTGCGTGTAGAAATGTTGTAATCTTATCAATGATAGATATGACTTGTTTGATACAGAATACTTGGTGATATACAGAACTCTCTCTCTCCCTCTCTCTCTTTGCTGGATAAGGTACAGCTAGACTTATATATCCTCGAGATGGAAGTCTCGGAGAAGCATTGGCCGCAAGTCAGACGCCATTCTCACCGAGACCCCGGTATAATCTAATTCAAGCTAAAGTAAATTATGCGTTTGTACCACCTACGGGCGTGATTACTGACCCGTATACCTTCGGCTGAAAGATGAGGGACGTTACAAAAACCACGAAGACAGACCGGGAGAAGAGGACCCAAGGTGTGTACTAGGAAATAGAGTGCGGCGTATGCGGCACTCTCTTTGGCCGCCCGCTAACTTAATAACTGAGTAACTAAAATTGGACCCTACTTGTTCCAGGTCTAACCAAACCAAGCCCAAGAGACGTGCCAAAGTCTCGGTCCTGTAATGGCATATCCGCAAGGGCCCAAGCAATTGGAAGCGCTAGGAAGACGTTCCCGAAGACTTAGATCGGCATCTCGATTCATCATGAGTAGCGAGTGCGCCTCAAAAAGTTTGCCGTTGCCACGTGAGTGAGGTTGGTCGGGAGGACTCGGGTCTCTACAATTGAACTACTATGAAATCTTAGGAATCACTCACCATCTGACATCAATGATCGTAAACTTGATGAAGATATTGGTATAAAAAGCTATGGCACGTGCTGCAAACGGGCCTATTTTTTAGTTACCGCAATATTGCGCTGTCGTGAATTTTTTGAATCCCGAGTCACTGCGGATATGGACGAATATCTGATAAAGAGAACGAACCGGGAATTTCTCGATATCCAACCTTGAGTTATGGCTTTGTTCTGTTCCCTCGCGACTCTGATAGGGGTCTTTTCGGGATACAGAGGCAAGGTTGCCAGATGAATCAGTGGAATTGCAATGGTCATCTGTTCTGTATATTCTCGTATTACTAGAGACCCTAGAGGTTTAGACTATGAGGTATACTGTCGCTTCATGGTTCACAGTGTGGTTAAGCCAAGGACTGGATTCAATGATGAGCCGTTGATTTTATAACAGGTATCGTAGAGTACGGAACTGTCTCACCCATTTGTCAATATATTTCTGGAGGTTCCGAGTCCAGTTGGTTTGAGTATTCACCAAGATACACGAGGACTGCAGTTGTGTAAAACCCCAGTAGTGACTCATGAGACGTTATGAATCAGGAGTAACTGCATGATAAAGGTAGGCTGATACCACGAATTCTAGTAGCATGGTGAATAGAACCCTACTGTGTAGTCTTGGTAGTATGGTACCGTATCAAACTACCTGCTAAATTTGTGGTACAGGGTATGTGACATCGAAACCCCTACCACTCTTTTAATGCCAAGACAGTGAATCTAAATACAGGGATTGCGAGAAATCAACTATCGTAGACCAGTGACTCACCTGTATGAACTTTCGGATATTTGAAGGCATTTAATATGAGAGTATCGCAAACGACATCAGCCATGGAACATGTCATCTGAACGTGCTCACTCTTCAAGACAAAGAATAAAACAAACTGCATATAAGGGGAAAGGCTCGAAGAAAAAGCAGATATAAATGACTATAACAGATGATCCACGTGGAACATCTGAATCCATGATTTTTTAAATTCTGTACATACACGGTTCCGGAGCCGCTAAGGTACTATACATATCCATCCGTGGCTACTTGACGTCAATCGTCGGAAAGTTAGGGAGGGAAAAAAAAGAAAAAAGTGCCAAAAAAAAAGTTTGACCAACATTTACAGTACGGCCAAGGAATTGCCCCTCCTTGACTGATTGACTACCTACCCCTCCATCGATCAGGTCTTGTCTTGGTTGGGTTGGAAGGTTTCGTGCCTGACGAGACAAATAAGTTTTTACTTTCATGTCCAATGCCCTGACATACTTTATTGTAGTAATTTAGCAGTTACCTAGGTGTTAATATAGAAGTGGCTGTAGCGTGCATATGTAGATATTAAACGCCAAGTTAATAACAAGCTCAGGCTTGTCTGGTTATAGGTATACCCTATAAACTCTTCCTTACTACTAAATTACTTCTTCTTTGTTCCCTTGCTTCCAAAGATCCATCCTCGACCCGTTTTGTACCGTAGCCAGCCCAGCATCAACACCCACCCACACTTACAGCCGCACAACTTGGGTACCACACACAAAACTTCCATTTCCCTCTACCACATTCGCACGCCCTAAAACCCAACTGCGATTTCAAACTTCCGCAAAACCACCAAACACAAACCACCATCCAAGATCGACCGACCGACCGACCGACCGACCGCCATCATGCCTCCTAAGAAGTGGGGTACGTAAATCTCCCTTGCCCAGATTCACGTCTTATCGAAAGATGGACTTTTGCGGGGTGACTTTCCTCGATCCTGACCCCTTGCTCGACAAGCAACATCATGAAGGGGTATAGTATCTTTGCTAACAGGCACTTTCTTCAGACGATGAGGAGAGCGACGACAGCTCCTCCTCCGGCTCTCCCGCCGTTGGTGCCGCTGCTGCTGCTTCCCGCCGCAAGTTCGATGATGAGGAGGACGATGGAGATGTAAGTCTACTCTGACCTTGCTCATAGAGCCCGTTTCCTTGGGCTGTCCACTTACCATGTCCCACTGACACGATTCTTCTCCCTAGGTCCTAGATTCATGGGATGCCGACGATGACTCCGAGGCCGAGCGTGAGAAGGAGCGCAAGGCCGCCGAGGCCAAGCAAAAGGCTGCCGCCGCCGCCGCCGCTGCCAAGAAGCCCAAGGGTCAGCGAATCGCCGAGCACCAAGCTGAGCGTGCCCAGCAGAAGGCCGAAGCCGAGAACTACGAAGAATACGAGGAGACCGAGGCCGAGAAGCGTGAACGACTCCGACGTACGGAGCAGGAGGCTGATCTCGCCCACGCCGCCGACATGTTTGGAGATATCGGAATCAGTGCCGGCCGTGCCAAGTCTCGTCCTGCTACCGTCGTCGTCGATGCCAACGATCCTACCAAAACTGTCGACATCTCCAAGCTGCCTCTCTTCCAGCCCAAGACCAAGGCTCAGTTCGAGACCCTCCGTACCAGCCTCACCCCCCTCATCTCGGCCAATGCAAAGAACGCCCACTACTCTCTGTTCCTCCAGGATTTCACCAAGGCGCTTGCCAAGGAGATGAACAGCGAGCAGATTAAGAAACTCGCCAGCAGCATGACTGCTCTGGGCAATGAAAAGATGAGAGAGGAGAAGGCCGCCGACAAGGGAGGCAAGAAGACAAAGGCTGCCAAGACAAAGACATCACTCGTCACTGGCCGTGCTAACGTTGCGGACACTACCACTTACGACGACAACGATGACTTCGGAGAGTAAGTATTTGCATTTGCATCTTCAGGAACGCGGCAAACTGACCCCTTTTTTAAGTGATGATTTTATGTGAAATGTTTCTCGATAACACACAATGAGACCTCGCCCCTATGTTCCGACTCGCCGCTTCCAGCTTCGACTTGTACACTTTCACCCCCGTCTAACTGTTTGCCAACACGGCATGCCATCGACGTAAAGATGGCGATCAAGTCCCACGGCGTCGCCTCGAAACCCTCTCGGTTACTTGAATAGGATAGGAGTACGAGTGTGTGAGGGCGGTGCTCCGGGGAGGGAAAGGCAGCATGCATATAAAAGTGGTTGATGCGCACAAGATTGAAAAGCGTCAGGGATCATATACAAGAAAGATGGCGAATCGCGCTCATGGCGGCATTTTTTATGCTCTTGGTATACTAGAGTTCCACACAAGGACTTAATATTTGTAGATGAAAATCTGTTTCAAAAGTTTTATGCTACATTTCTATCCCAGGTTCGGGTTGTTGAATGGCTTAAGGTATTTCGCAGCAGTGAGACAGCCGAAAACTGCAATGAGAAGTCTCATGCATCGCACCTGGAGAAACCAGGAAAGGCAAGAAGCTGATAAGAACTCATAGATCATGTTTATTCGTATGAAAGAGACTACTTATGCTATTTCGTCTTTGGCGAACATTACCAGCACGGCAAGGGTATCTCTTTCACCTGCCCATCATCTTACCCCGGGAAAACATTAAGGAGTTGAGTAGAATCATGGACGAAATATTTTCCTGGATATATAAAACCCAATCAAAGCCGGAAGCAGTCAGCCGTGTCGTAAATAACCCCAAACGCCTTTATTGCCTTTACAAATGTCGTTGTCTCGAAACGGCACCCATAGAAAATACGAGTCAAACATGCGTCCATTTCGAATCGTGCACTCCAAGAAATTAAGAGCAGGTAAAACCGAGTAATGACGTCTCATCTGTGGCACCTCATACCACGTTACCCGCCATGCCCATGAAGAGGGCATGGACAGCGACCGATAAGGTCCAAAAGCCAACCTTCTTGAACCGTCGAACACGGCTCTGCTGGTTTTCAACATCGTTTGCGAACGCATCGTACGTCTCCGCTGACATGTCGTTCATGAGACCACAGTCAAAGATGGACCAACTGCCATCAAAGTCACTAGCCCGCTTCACAATGCGGCAGTTGATCGGTATGTACGTCTTCTTGGCGTTAATGTAGGCAACAATAGGCCGGACCAACGCCTGGTTGACATAAGACATATCTTTGGTGAAAAGAGGCACTGCGGCTTTAACGTCGTTCATGGAAATCCGAAGATCCATGATCAGGTATCGTCGCTCGTCCTCGCTTGTTTGTGGCTCCTCGGTAGGCTTGTCGTCCTGGATATCGCTAGTTGACTCTGAAAGATGTCCTGATGTAAGAAGCGCCGGTCCCTGTTCTTGTATGTTGCGAATAAAGCGATGCCTGTTTGTGTCGACGATCTCTTCGAGCTGGTCATAAAAATCGGCCATAACCTTGGTAATACTCTCGTCGGTGTCAGCGGGGAACATAACGTCGGCTACGATGTCAACATTTCCCTCGTAAATCCAACCAAACGGACCCTCTACACCACGGTTGAGGTGATCTATCTTCAAACCATCTATACGGAGCCGGCTGAACTTCTTCCAAGCCTTTGGATCGCCGAAACCGACTGAAGCTTCTGGGTCACCATTGCCACTAGGCACCACGCCGTGGACTTGTCGGGGATGGATTGTGAACAGGGAGCCATCGAAAGATCCTGACATGTGGTTGGCTGAGAGAAAGTCATAGAAGAGCCACTGCTTTCGTAGTTGAGGCAACTCGCAAGAGAAGATGCTGATAGAAAATGGCCGGAATCCACCCGGCTGATGGACCGTCAGCAGAAGATCCTCCATCTTAAACTTTTCGATTTCGAAATCTCCCGGATGATGCTTATGACGGTAAGATAAGGGATCAACTTCTTCGACAGGCCAAGTCACCGATGTCCTGTCAATGACACCGCGAACACCTTTAATCTCGACATCTTTGAGCAAGCCCTTGCCATTCCACCAGTTCAAGAATGAAAGTGTCACGTTGACTGTTGATAGTGTAATGTCGAATTGAGTGTAGTTCCCATCATCTTGGACCTCGGGCGTCTCAACTTTGCGGCCAGCGGCAGCCTCGGCGGCAGCATCGGATGAACCTTTGCTCACGGACGAAACATTACCTTGACCAGGTCGCCGAGAGACAAACACGTTGCGGAAGGAGATGACGTTATCCCGCCACTTGGGAACAATAGCAGACTCAAAGACAACGGTAACACCGGCGGACTGGGTCAAGTAGTCACCTACCCATTGAGCGAGTGTTTCTACTCATCGTTAGCAAGGGGTATATTCTACTCAAGAGATGTTCGTACCTTGGGCTACAACAGTGTTGATGGACAAGATGATCAATGAGAAGAAAGTCGTTGTTCCGACAATAATCCAAGCGAGGTGACCAAAAAGGAACCATGATACAAAAGCACCCCATTCATCGATATTCCACGGTCGCATACTCCTGATTGACACCCATTTTAGACGGACCTTGAGTCGCTGCCAAAAGCCATTGGCCGCCTCAAGCAGTTCGTCCTTGGTTGGTCGATGCGGCATGCGCGGCAGGTGTAGGTAGGACATGTAAGAAACTGGCTCAGAATCCGCTTCTGTGGGCCTTTGATTCCCAGGCTGAACCGTTTGGTTTGAAGCATGTTTACTTGCCTCGTTTAATGTTGATGCCTTTACTTTCTTCAAGTCTTCTGTTGTTCTTGCTGGCGTGGGAGGAATGTCTGTGATATCCTTGCCGCAAGAGCATTTCGGTCCATTTCCACTGCTGTTACCTGTGCTACTGTAAAACCGATATTGCTGCCATGGGTTCGCTGACCAAACTAATGAGCGAAATGCTTGAGAAACTGAGGATTGTGCCGTAAGAGAAGTGGTGCGCTTGAACATAGACTTCCAAGGCTTTGTGGCATGGCGCAATAGAGATACCGGCGTTACGGGCACATCACTGTCAGCGATTCGCTTCAAACCCTGGTTTTGTCGCTGGGTATGATGATTCAGCCGGATGTTAGAAGGCACAATGGAAGTTGTTGACAGTGGCCATCTCGGACTGATCTCTGCAACAGTACGTATGGGTATCGAAGCGAATATTGCTGGAGAATAGTTGGAGGAGGTCCCCAAGCAGCGCCCGATCACAGAAGAGGGGATACCCTTGGCCATCATTCCAGCATCATGGTGTCTGACTGAAGAACAAAAAGACACAAAGAGATGGGATACGGAGAAAGAAAAAAATAGGCAAGCAAGAAAAGCTTGAGGTTGGAAGGGTTAGAGTTGGAGCAGGAGGACGGACGAAGACAGGACGGAGATAGTGAGCAACAGATTCCGTTCCGTCACAGGCAATCAATTCTAATCAATGCTAACCAAAAGCTGCATTGCTTGCATCTTTTCATGGTTCTGGGCAGAAAAGTCACTCCATGACGCGCCTAGCCGATTGAGCAGCGAGCCAATCGATAGGCTCCGATAAGCCACACAAATTTTTGTTCAGTGCGGTCGAAAGTCGAGAAACGTCCCCCACCAAACAGACCTTCGATACCCTTGAAAGTAAGGTTGACCTTGACGATTTTTTTTGTGACAAAACTTCAAAGGGTCCTTCTCAAGATACATCTTTTACACCCTGACCCCCGAAATATTCACGGGACATCTCTTATATAAGTTTAAAAATGCCTGCGCCAACCGCATTGAAGAAGGCGGAGGATGCCCCGCTCGCCAACGATGTTCCGCTCCCAGTCGAAGGTAAGAAAAAAAAAATCTGAATCATGGAGTACAATGGCCGTGTCTGACTTGGACCTAGGTACCGACGAGGACTTCATGTTAGATGCGCCTGACGCTACGTCTGCCGACGCGAACGTTCTGGTGCCCGTAGAAGAGAGCAACGAAGATGGAATGCAAATCGATGAGGAGGGACGACCTCGATTTGCGCCCGCCAGAGACATCGTGAGGACCATCGCGCTATCATATTCTACTCATATTCCTAACCAAATACCCAGGATCCCGTCACCAGGGTCGAGACACGCAAGATTCCTATTCCACCTCACCGAATGACGCCTCTAAAACAGTCATGGACATCCATTTACCCGCCTCTGGTTGAGCACCTCAAGTTACAATGCCGAATGAACATCAAGCGAAAGACAGTCGAGTTGAGGTCATCAAAGCACACTACCGAGTCTGGGGCGCTGCAAAAGGGAGAGGATTTTGTCAAGGCCTTTACCCTCGGTTTTGACGTCGACGACGCTATCGCTCTGCTACGGCTCGACGACCTCTACATCCAGAGCTTTGAGATCAAGGATGTGCGAACGATGCATGGCGACAGCCAAGCCCGTGCTATTGGACGAATTGCTGGAAAGGATGGAAAAACAAAATTCGCCATCGAGAACGCCAGCAGAACACGTATTGTTTTGGCTGACAGCAAGATTCATATCCTGGGTGGATTCAAAAACATCCACCTTGCTCGCGAGTCGGTCGTGAGCCTGATTCTCGGAAAGCCACCCGGCAAGGTGTACGGCAACCTCCGAACGGTTGCAGCGAGAATGAAGGAACGTTTCTAAAGGACAAAATCTGGCGAAGGACTTGGGTTGCTACAAACGGCGTTTCGGGTGGGCAGCATTATGATCTTGAATTATGTGAACCAGGGTTACTCAGTCAAATGGAAGGATGGCATAGTATGTCGATAACGATAAAGATAGAGATGAATCGATTTGTCGCCTCGTGGATACCCATCAATACCCACGGGCCAACAACGCATGATTATGTCGGGCTAATTATAGACACTGCCATCTGCAGTCAGATCATGTCTGATACACCGCGGCAAGACCGCGCTTTTTAACTATCAAACCACATATTCGGCGTTACAAGCGATCAGACATCCATTGTCTACCTAGACGCGAGGGGGTGGAACACCTCGGGTCTATTGTTGGCCCGCAGTGCAGCTTCTCATGAGATGCTGATAGGCACGGACACAGATCATTCCATCTTGCATCCATGTGTATCAGAACACATCAACCTCCATCGACCGATTTTAAGAACTTGACCGACAATTGAGTGTAGAACAGGGTATTCGGAACCTTTCTGTTGGAATATCCTCTGCACGAAAGAAACGGGAACATGGTTTAGCCTGTGAGAAAGCAAACGACTGCGGTTCAATTAGACTAGACCACCCAGTTAGGCGCTGGGTGGCCTTGCCGTCATGCATCTTGTTAACATGCAGCCTTCGGGACTGCGGAGGCACCGTGCTGTTCTCGTCGTACCTTGTTGACTTGGCCCTCGATCGGACGGGGTCTGTCCAACCGGAAGACGTCCTCGAGCCTGGGCACGGCGAGCCTGGGGTTGCGATGCGGCGGACAACGGGTAATATGAGCCCGCAGTGCCGGGAATCAACGGGAGTGAGGCATAAGTCTAAGGAAAACCTGTATGTAATTGAATTCAGTACGTGGAGATGATGCTGTACATTAACGACATAGGACAGCAACTTGGAGTGACTGAGTGAGTACAGCAGAGCACAATACGTGCGTGGGGACACGAATGATGGTGTTTAGAAGACCTAAGGTGGGCTGTGCTCATCATGATACAAAATTGTCTTCCGTTCTGGCTCTCTCGGTCTCGTTACGGCGCTGCATCGGCGGGCGTGAAATATGCTAAGGCGGCAAAAGGTGATTTTTCCATATCGATATCCATTCTACGGCCTATGGATCTCACTCATGCTCGACATCCATACCTAGCAAACCATGCCATGTCATGTTCTCTGTCCAGTCCCCTGCAAAACCAGGACCCTGGCATTTTCTGTTGTCGGCTGTTTACTGTAAAGTAAAGGTAGTATGGATCTTAAGGTGAGCGGCGAGCCATAGAGATGGCTTCTGGCGAGGTGTGCGTGGGATGGTCGCTGGCAGGTGGGTAACAAT
>JABCQV010000236.1:0-13411 GCA_013186375.1 Fusarium aywerte
ACGAATGCAGCGGTGATAAAGCTGTTGGATACATTGGCGGCGACAAGAAGGGAACTGTCACATTCAACAATATTAAGAGTTCCGGTGGCTTGAGCACTGTTAGCATCAAGTACCGAAACGGTGACACGACATCGCGTTACGCAACGGTTTCAGTCAACGGCGAGTCGCAGAAGCTTGCATTTTTATCGACAAGACATCTTTCTGAGACTGGGGTTAGTCGTGGATTCTTTGATCTGGAGGAGGGCTCGGATAATGTCGTTACTATTTCAAATGATGATGGATGGGGTCCTGATGTCGATGCGTTGCTGCCGCCTGCAGAGTAGGAAAAGGTTACTTAGACGAATAGATCTGAAGATGGTGTCGAATGCTTTTTTGACGGACATTTTCAGCTTACGAACGAATGCGAAGAACTCAATACAAGCAAGAGAGAAAATGTTCAAGTGACGCGTACACTTTGTGTGTTGGTGGTGTAGAGTTCAGCTGCGTTGTCTCACGATCAAACAACAAAGGAGCAAACAAAAGAGCAAACAAAAGAGCAAAACGAAGGGCTCGACCGGGGATTGAACCCGGGACCTCCCGCATATATGGTTCCACCCAAAGCGGGAATCATACCGCTAGACCATCGAGCCGACGATTCTGTTATAATTGTAGTGCAAAAAGAACGGTATATCTACCTCACCTGAGGTCTCTACTACTTCCTATAGGAACAAACAGTCCCCCCGAAGTCTGTCAACTGGATAATATCAGTCTCCATTAGCAAGCACTTCGTTGTTTCCTTTCTCTTAGAGTATGAACGGTTTTATCGTTGCCCTTGAGTTAATAGTCTTTGTGGAAACAAGGTCGTAACCTTTGTTCTGAATGCCCGATGACTTCGGCTGTCCAGGCGGAAAAACGCCGATTGATGATCAGTAACTACCTTTCCGAATCTAAACTGCTTAAATTGTAGTCATCATAATAGATGCAAGTCAAAATCTCCCGTGGCTTGTTTTTTTAGTAGGTCAAACGAACGACATCAGAACACTACCACTATTTGACGGTGAATGTATCGAATGTTCAAAGTCGTCGCTTCTTAGTCCTACGAGAACAACCTGCGTTGCTCTGAGAACATTATGTGTGTTCACGGCAAAGAATATGCAGACATAGAGTAAAATGAGGGTGGTCAGGTCATTGTTCAACTATTTTCGAACAACCTATTGTCAACCCAATCTATCCACTGATCCTTCGGATAAAAAGGTCAAGGTCAACATCCACCAGAGAAGGTCGGAGTTATGCATATCACCGACACTAAAAATGTGGAATCTCAATCACCGAATAAGGCGCAGAGCCCAAAGACCGCAAGGTAGAGCCCAAGCACGTCGAAAGAAATACCCGAGATTGACTACAGTCCTCGGCGGCTGGTTGGTGATTTCGGAACAGTGCGCTGAATTCTTGGCGCAGGTGCAGTGCGAGGTCCGAATCAAGGGAGATCAAAAAAGGTTCATGGTTCTCAAGTGAGTAAAGAGAATGATTCGTGGCCAGTTTAGCGAGATTCACTCATCTTATATGCCATCAATACAGTGCAAGTTCATGGCGATTAATACAAAGGCGGAGTTGGGTTATTGATTTTGACAAAGATAAAATGACACACATCCCTTCTCCAGTGTATCTATATAATATCAAACATTTAAGATAATGTAATATCGAACATTTAAGATATCTGATTTATTTGCGTCTTCCCATTCCCTTCTGTGCAGCTCTAGTCTGAGAGGTGGAGTAATGTTAGGCTGTCATGACCCAAACAGCAGAGTGTGACAGAAATGCCTGATTATATCGCTCTCAACGAACCAGAAGTATTCAGTTGTAATAGTTTAAATTGTCAATGACGTAGTTTACGTGAAAAGACCCATCTGCAAGTCATTCATGCAAGACAAAAAAAGTCTTTCTGGAGTCGTGACATGATAAGCAGGGGCGGTGAGACGAAGGGCATGACCGCTAACTAACCCCACTGACTCATTCACATGTTAATATTCCCCCACAAAAAAGTATAAAAACCGAAAGCCATGAGAATATTAAACTTCTTTGTTCTTTATTCTCTATCAAGTTGTTCGCAGATACTAAAAATGTTTGTGTTTACTACCGATACATCGATAAAATGAAAGACCTCCTACGGCGTTTCTGTTCACAGGACACACACACCACACCACTATCACTAGTCTATATCAGTCTTCCTTCAACCTCAGTCTTCAACATAGTAAACTTGTGAACGGATTCGAAACCAGACATTTCACCATCTCCCGGTAATAGGGTAGATTACAGTTTCACCATGTCGCAATACATATCAGTCACCGGCCTCACATACGAGAGTCCATATTTTGTTGCGCTGTGCATTCCACGTCTGCGATAGCTGAGTTCAGAGTTCTTGAAGGTTTTCCACTTAGTGCCCTAGCAAACCGTCATGTCCTTTTCGACAAAATGTCTGGATCTTCCTCTCCATAGAGTACCTGGTATTCCGTTGCCCTCTCGCCAGCGTCTACACCGTTCACAGCCTTCAACATAAACTATGACGAGCCCCAGCTCCGTTTCGCACACTCTCACCACACGTTGGATCTCAATCGAATGTCAGCTAGGTCTTTTGACTGTATGCTACTACACTTGTACTGCGCTTTCGATCCTGCTATAGTGTTCCGAGGCAGACCAACGGCATATTCAACATAGACGTTCTTTCCGTATGGTCCCATGCATCGACTGATGTTCCTTGGCTACATTCCTGGCATCTACTCGTCATCTTCGTTTTGAGCATCGACTATGCTCTGTACCGGACACCTGTGTTTTCGTTGGAGGTTTTAGACCCAAAGTCGGGGTCTCGCGATACAAACTTGAAATAACGCTAGTACTGGGATCATGGAGTTTGAAGTATTTGAAAATCGCTTCACCGCGTTGCAGCTCCAGGACTTTGGACCGGAAACTATGAACGAATAGAATCAACGCGTATATACATACTAGTAGGTCTCTGTGTGTTTCATACCTGCCGTGGGTTATTAACATGAACCTCCTTCAGACAGCAGCTCGGCTCGACGACATCACGAACTCTCGACCATGGCGTATCGAAAATCGACTTCGAATTCCCGACGACCCAGAGCGACGAGAACAAACGACGAGCGAAGGGAGCGACCGGTACCGTATCAGCAATAACCGATTAATCGATGTCTCAAACGGTGGACGAAGGGGGGTTATGTTTTGCAAGCAATGGTATACCTATAAATCGACGGATGCGAATGACCGGACAACTACGACGACAAATGAGGGCGAGAGTGAATAGTCGACGAACCGATTCGATACCGGAAACTATGACCGAGATTGACAAAGCGACGAGTTATGAACATGCAGGAATGGGAATGCGTTACCGAGTCGAGGATACGCCAGCGATATCGACGATTTAACCCGACACCGCGCATCGATCACGACGACTCGCCGACCACAAATTGCCATGCCTATAAACCACTCGAGAGAAACCCGCCGACGATACGGCGAAACAACGACTGGGACATGGTTCATTGGAATTGGGAAAGGGTATCCGTGGGGACCAGGAAGGGACATTAGGATGCCAAGGTATATGGTAGTCGGCACGACTGTTGGAAGGGATCAAGCAGGAGGATAACTTTCATCGAGAATTGAAAGACATTCCTACTTACTCAAGAATCTCACTCGCGATGTGAAATGTATTAACCTTGCAACTCTGGTAGACCGCGTAAAGCCTCCCACTCCTTCTCCGTCATACCAAATTCGATCAAGTCATGCCACCCACGATTCTGCCAAATTGTTCCCCTTCTTCTACCTTCCAGTGTAAAGCCCATATTTTCGTAAAGGTGGACAGCTCGCGGGTTGTACGAAGCTGCCGTGAGGCCAATTGTATGCAAGCCAGCATGTCTAAAGCCCCAATCGAGCATCCAATTGATCGCTTCCCTCCCATAGCCTTTGCCTTGGTAGTCTTTCTTTAGAGTAATTCCAATTTCTGCGTGGCGGTGGTGGGCAACTGAAGGTGAGATGCCACCCCAGCCAATGCACATTATACCAATAATGCGGGATGTTTTGGTATCTTCATCGCGAAGACAAATTGCGACACCCAATAGAGAGTCGCAGACGGATTTCAGGTATGACTCGCACTCTGTCTGGCCCTTGGGATGCAACATCGTTGGCGCAGTGAGAGCTTGGATGACAGGATCTTGTAAGATCTCGAGGGCTACATCTTGTAAAGCCTTGTCTGACTTGTCGGCTTTGATGTACTCCAGACGCTCGGACCGGTAGGCGTTGACGATATTGTCTGTGGTGTAGTCCATATTGTAGGCTGGTTGCTCAATGGCTTAATAGACATATATCTCAATAAGTGTAATGTGGATTCTATTTGTTGGGCACTGAGGTTGAATTGACATTTTATACTGCCTCATTATTATGTTGCGCATCGCGGTTTAACAGACAACAGTTGGTGATATGACAGCCGACGCTATACTGCAGTAGGATACCGGATGACTCATACCGGGATACTTCGCGTACACGACATGCATGGATCAGCTCACTTGTGTATAATTCTACGTCATTTGAACAGATGCCCAAGCCTTATAATTTTATAATTTGTTACGGATATCAACGCTAATATTAACCTCTCCCTGGCGGGTCAAAACTCAGTAGATCAATGGAATAGAAGTCGGACACCGCAACTAAGCTTTAATCAAGATTGGTCGGTGTACAGTATCTTCAATTGCAAGTGTTGAGTAGGAGACTTTCTAGTATGGAGACAAAAGAACAACCAGATTTATAGTAATTTACATCCCCTCTTGAGATCTCCGACTGTGATGGACCCTAGATCCTTCCAAATATTCCTTCCACAGTTCTTGTCTTGGCACATACAGCAAGACAGCCACCAAACAAACACACAACGCCACTAAAGACAGACACTTCCCAGAACCCTTCATACCGGTCAACAAGGGCACCATTCACCGGTGGCCCGATCAAAGCAGCCAAAGAACTAACTGCCAGTCCCATTCCCATATAAGTACCACTGTCACGAGGATCTTTCACCACTAGTGTAAAAGCTGCAGAGACGCCAGAAATGATTGTCCCTGATGTGAAACCAAAGGCTGCTGCGTATACTACCAATGAAGCCGTAGTCTTTGCCTCGTTCATGCAAAGGATAACGACACCAGTGGAAATTCCGCCAAGAGAGTACATATTCAGCCGACCGTACTTGTCCGCGAGTATTCCTGGAATGATCCGGCCAAAGGTTGATGCAGCGTTGGTGATAGCGAGGAAGTAAGACGCCAAGGTAGGGTTAACACCGCGCGAGACAGCGTATGTAGGGATGTAGAACAATGGTGTAAACATGCCAATGAAGAGGAAAAATAATGATGATATGATGAGGAGATACAAAGGATCCTTGAAAGCCGTGACACGGAAAAACGAGGTCTTTCGACTGGGTAATCGCGACCGGACGGTGATGCAAGAGAATGACATGAGAGGTATCATGACAAAACCCATGATTCGAATTGACCAGCCAAAGCCAAGAGAAGAGTCGTTTAGCATCTTGGACAGGGCGATGGGAAAGACGATACCACCAATAGAAGAACCCGAGACAGCCAGTCCCAAAGCAGCGGCTCTCTTCTTATCGAAGTATTGAGAAATAGCAGCGAAGGCGGGGATCTGGAGGAAAGCCATGGCACTGCCCATCAAAACACCTTGAGCAAGCATGAAATGCCAGTACTCGGTACACAAGCTCGTCATCATAGTGGCAAAGACATAAGTAAGGGCAGCTGGTCGAATGACCTGGCTAGGTTAGTAAGAGGTGCCTTAAGATTAGAAAGGGGAACATACCCAAGAACCATAGCGATCAAACAGAGGACCACTAAGAGCTCCGGCTGCAAATTGGATGAAGGTTGCGACAGATCCAATCCATGCAATGGCATCTGCTGAGTGACCTCTGAGTTGGTGGCTCATGTAGTACTCTTGAAGAACACCGAATGAGTTGGCGAAGCCGAGACACGTGAAAAAAATGCAGGCCGCCCCAGCGGCGACGAGCCAGGCTTGTAGGCCACCATCAGGTGCGGGAGGAAATTCCAAATCAGCCTTTTCTTCAGAGGCCAAAGGTGTTTCTATCTGCGGTGCGACTTTGATGTGATCTTCTGGGTTGTTTTGCCTTTCCAAATTCTTTGAAGACATAGTGGAGGACAGAAGACAAATTACAGGCTGATTGTTCTGGCGGGAGAGATAGAGAGATTGTCGAGATACTCTGCAGTTATGACAATAAAAGATGCGAACCAGAGGAACAGACTGGCCAAGATCAGAGCCTGGGAAACGGCAAGGTCTCTTTTGCTTTATATATTCATGGAGCGATATAATACAATAACATGTTTCCTTCAAGAGATATTCGGAATATTCAGACTAGCCAATCAACATATGGCGATGTCGGACAAGAGGCGGAGATAAGGGGCGGACTCGGTGTACGGAGAGCCGTCGTCACAAAATGCGCAGATCTCACTACTGTCAAGTAATTAATTTCCCGCGCTCATCATTTCACACATTTCACACATTCAACAACAATTACCATGGAGCCAATTCGTCGCCGTCGAAGACCAGCTGTGTATGCTGACATTATCCCAAGAAGTATCGTGGTACGTTTAGCTGACCTTTCTTCAGTGCGTGCACATTGTGCCGAAAACGCAAGATGCGCTGTAATCGGGGATCTCCTTGCAGCAATTGTATGCGCTCACGAAGAGGCGAATGCGTTTATGACAATCCTCATCCAGTACCTGCTCGGCCAACTCAAACCGACAAACAGAACCTAGCGTCTAATGTATGCGATGGCCTCCCGTTCGCGTCGTTGCTGACACCTGACGATCAATCCAGCACTATCTCACCTGGCAGATCAGCAACAGTCGCTAGCAGTAGGACCACGGCGCCGACAACGCCACACTCGGATCTTCCAGAGCTAGAAGCTTTGAAGAATAAAGTCAAGTTACTCGAGGACCAGCTGTCAAAATCTGCTACTGCTACTTCACCAGCGCATGTCTCCACGCCCTCAAATTTGGAGACGACATCGACTCAATTGGGCGGGACATTTCATCTTCATTCGCAGAGTCAACCCGGGGGTTCCCTGGCGATTCCTCGTGCTATTTCTCACAAGACCCGATTGTTTGGGCAGAGCCATTTTGTGACTGGGTTGCCTATGGTGAGCACTTGTAAATGACTGTGCTTAGCAGCTGGACTGACAGGTGTAGGTTCGAGATATCATGGAGATTATTGATCAACATACGGACGAAACCTCGGACCTTATCAAAGAGTATCAAAAGTGCAAGGCTCTCGGGAAGCGCATCAAGAAGTTACGCGCGCCCGAATGGCCCACGGTACTTACAATACATCTCGTCTCTCGAGTTGTTTCAGACAGTCTTGTCGAATGTTATCTTAACACAATCGAGAAAATGCATCGCGTCTTGCACATCCCAACATTCAGGAAAAAGTACGATGCCCTCTGGTCCTCTGATCGCGAACCAGATCGCGAATTTCTCGTTCAATTGAGACTGGTGCATGCCTTGGGCGCAACGACATATGATGAAAACTTCTCTCTTCGGTCGTCGGCTATTCAATGGATATACGAGGTGCAGTCATGGATCTCTGAGCCAGAATTTAAGTCACGATTAGGCATCGAGTTTCTCCAAACCAATATCCTACTACTTCTAGCGAGGGAAATTGTGGCCGTAGGAGGTGAAACACTCTGGATTGCATGTGGTTCGCTCCTCAGAACGGCTATGTCGATGGGTTTACACCGAGATCCAACACATCTTCCCCAGACTCCAACATTTGTATGCGAAATACGAAGAAGAATCTGGAATACTATAATTGAGCTTTGCTTGCAGTCTAGTATGACGGCTGGCGGACCACCGATGATCTTGACGGAAGACTTTGACACCGAGCCTCCAGGAAATTTCGACGACGAGCAGGTCATGAGCGAGAATCCGATATCAAGGCCCGAAAGTGTTTACACTCAGACATCCACCGCAAGAGCGATGCGAAAGACATACCCCTCGCGTCTCAAAGTCGCCAAGTTACTCAACGACTTAAGACATGGTGACACGTATCAAGAGACCTTACGCCTGGACGCGGAGCTCAAGGCCTCCTATAAAGAGGCGATCCAGACTCTGCAAAGCGCCAAGAAAACTGGCTGCTCGCCGACAGAGTTCCAACTATCTGCCATGGACTTTATCATGCGTCGCTATCTTAGCGCTCTACATTTCCCCTTCTTCGGACTATCACTCCAAGAGCCGAGCTACGCGTTTTCGAGAAAGATGGCAGTTGAAACGGCTTTCAAGCTTTGGTCAATAGCACGATCTTCCAGAGACGGCAATAAGGAATTTGAACGATTCGTCATATGCAGCTCTGGCTTTTTCCGCACTGCGACGTGGCAAGCTAGTATCATCCTGCTGCTCGATCTAAGAAACCAAGTCCAAGAAAATGACACCCTCTCGCCGACAATAGTCCACCCCGATGTATTTAACATGATGCAAAATTCCAAGCCCTGGACGTTGAAGTGCGTTGAGGCAGGCGAGACGAACATAAAGGGTCACTTGATAACGTCTTCGGTACTAGCGCAAATCAGAGGTATGATGAGTCGGGTGTCAAAAGATGAGATGGCCCGTGATATGATCTCCGCCGGAGAAGAGGCAGCCAGGGAAGCTTTGACTGTGTTTGAATCACTTGTCGTACAGCTGGAGCCTGATGGTGATGACTTTCAGACGCTAACTGACCCGACGCTTGACTTTGGTGAAGATTGGAATTTAATGGTGAGTAAAACCTCCCGTTTGTGGGCCAGGCAAAACACTGACGATTTGCAGCTTACTGATGGGTTCCTTAATGGAGGAGCGGCGGATCCTATGACGTGGATATTCTAAGCTACTAAACTGAAAGCTGGGGACCAGTCAGGGTGAAGTAATCTGAGAATATAGATATGATATGCATAAATTGGATTGGAGACCAGTCAATACATTCATCAAGTGGATAGAACATCGCACGACCACGTAAGAGTCGGATATCAAGAAGAGATAGCAGTAGCTAGATATTCTCAGCGGTCTGACATATGCCAGCACTAATAAGGCCTAAGCTATGTTACACTGTAGATCTTAAGAACCATGTTCTACGTTCCTACTCATAAGGACCCAATATCTTTTGATGAACAAGCCCTTGGCTCAATCAAGCTTATCCGCAGTACCCAGTAGTCACAGTTGACATAATGTTAATTCCTTATTAAATTAACACTCATATCCCTTCAATAGCCGTTTGGGAAATAGGCTGTAAGTAAGTTGAATTTGCGACAGTATTGATTCGCTGCTGATGAAATCGCCGGAAGTATTTATAGTAAGGAGAGAATTTAACACAGATAGAGAGGTATTGATCTGTAACCTGCAGTATCAGCTGTACCTCTTTTTCCACTAAGTCTAACCGCTTATTCCTGATGCTATGAGTTTAATTCGTTAACTTCCCTGCCAATACCCTCTAGCTATTTGCCTAACGGCCACCAGAGGGATGCTGGGAGTGATTGTGCCGCTGGGAATCTGCCTTACCATCAATCTGGGTGAGGGCGTCGAGAGCCCATTGGTCAGCCTTCATGCAGCTGGATGGAACAAGTTTTATAGCCTCTTGGCGGCTGAGATAAGCTGAGAGAATGAGATGAAAATGAGAGACTCGAATGATCTTCCCATCACTTCCATCAAGTTCGTATGGTATTGCTATCACGCAGCGTCTGCGGTGAATGACAAAGACCTGGCGCGAACAACGTTTCTAAACATATGAACCCTCTGCCCGATATATCTCATAAACCTTTCCTTCTGCTTACTGCTACCCCGCCTGGACAGTACCCGCTACCCTCGAACCTTGGCTTAGTATCTGACACCAGCCGGCGCATAGCCAAAGTCGAATACCATTATGCGCCTTATTAATGTGCATACCTTACAAATGCAGAACTTCTTCGGGAGCCATATACCACCATACGCCATTCTCTCCCACAGATGGGGCCAAGATGACGAAGAAGTATCATTCTCTGACCTGATGAAAGGTCGGACGCGGAAATGCGGGATGGGAAAAGTGATAGGCTGCTGCGACCAGGCCAAGAAAGATCAAATCGAGTATGTATGGATCGACACGTGTTGCATCAACAGGGAAAGCTCAAAGGAGCTTGATGAGGCTATCAACTCCATGTTCCAGTGGTATCGCAGAGCTTCAATGTGCTACACGTACATGAACGATGTTCCTACTGGTGAAGACGTATGGGAACCTGCTTCCAAGTTCTTTTCGAGCTCCTGGTTTCAGAGAGGGTGGACGTTACAAGAACTTCTTGCTCCAGGAAAGCTGCGCTTCTACGACCAGAAGTGGAAGCTGATCGGCACCAAGGAGGATTTGTCAAGTGAGATCGAGAAGATCACAAGCATCCCTCGCAACTTCCTGCTTGGCTGGGTGGACTTTACTCAAGCTAGTGTGGCACAGCGAATGTCGTGGGCCGCAAAGAGGGAAACAAAGAGGGAGGAGGATATTGCATATTGTCTTCTGGGGATTTTCAATGTCACTATGCCTATGATCTATGGTGAAGGTCAAAAGGCATTTGAACGTCTGCAACTCAAGATCCTGGAACAAACGACCGACGACTCTATACTAGCTTGGGGCTTAGCGCTTGGTCCTACAGGGGAGTCGAGAACGGAGGGTGATGGCGTCTCTGCAGGGATTTTCGCTTCTTCTCCTAAAGATTTCGCATTCTGTGGGGGCATCGTACCTGACAAGGAGGGTTCCAGATCCACCAGCGCCTTTACCGTATCAGGTGGATATCTTCACACCTCTTTAACTTTGAGGCATGATGATTGTGAGGGAACCTACGGGTTACTTCCTTGTTCCTTGGAAAGCAATACTGAAGAGGTCATCGGCATTCCCCTACAGCCTACATCTTCCGCCAAAGAGTATATTCGACCACAGGAGCGAGCTCCGATGCTTGTTAGCCGACCACCACCCTTGGATCCGGCCGAAAACATCCGTATTGGGATTAATCGTCAGCCTCCATCCGCTAAAGCAACAGGCTCCTCTTTCTGGCTACATGTCGATGGTCATCAAAGGCTGAAATTGAGATTAGAAGAAAGTTTCCCAAAACTGAAGTGGGAGATAGGTCGTGCTTTGATCAATCATATAGGACAGGAAAGTCCAGGTCCCAAGAGTCCTATCCTTCTTCGGTTCTCAAATCGGCAGATGAGCAAAGACTTGATTGTGGTGCTGTCACTTATCAACCCCCACGGCAAGTGTGGTATAGACTGTTACGGACTAACGGCACCTGGTATAATGAAGATGCAACACATAGAGAAAGCCCTGGAGTTTCTGGAACCTGAAGACCAGAAAAAGACGATTAACTGCGAAAACATGGAAGTCATCATAAACGTGACCGTGGATAGGGTCCCACGGGGAAGTGTTTACTCAGTCAAGTTGGGTCGCACAAATAACGTGCCGGGTCCCAGCAGCATGCTCCCATGCATTTTGACTGCAAAGACCAAATACGAATTCATGGAGTCTTTGCGAAACGAGCACTCATCGAGCGTTCCAGATGCGGAGGTAGGAAGAGATGTGGTAAGGTTGCAGGACCGACGAGCTTCTACCGAGGCTGAGATACGAGAAATTGAAGAAGAAGAAAGACAACTGGCCCTAAAAAAGGACATGCTGCGTCAAAAGATGAAGAATCTGGACTCTCAGATTAATTACCAGGAGATCAGGTTACCAGCCATACTGGAGTCGAAGGAAAAGTTCAGGCGTGATAGGTTGAGGTTCCAAAGCATGCTTGACGACAAAGACACGTGCAATACTGGCCGCACGTTATTCCAACCCGAGGTGCGGTATCCTCGATATGATGGAAACCGTGCCCACGGACCGGGAAATTGGTTTGAGACGATTATTCATAGACAGCTGGAAAGTGTACAAAACAGACCACACTCGTGGCCTGTGCGACCTAGACAGAACAAGGGAGGTGGAGTGCCTCTCTTGTGGGCTGCAGCAAATGGGCAAGCTGATATTGCAGAGCTCCTACTCGAGAAAGGATCAGATGTCGAAGTTACCGATCGCAATGAGAATACAGCGCTTTTGGTGGCTGCAGGCGCTGGAGAAACACGTGTAGCTGAAGTTCTTCTAAGACACGGTGCGCGGTTGGAAGCAAAGAACAAAGCGGGTGAGACACCACTTGCAAGAGCTGTTTACCAGGGGCACACCGAAACAACAGCCTTGTTGCTACAGCAAGGAGCTGGTCGCGATGGGCAAGACAAGGATCAAAATACACCACTAGATATCGCTGGGATGGAAAAACACGAGGACGTGCCAAGGGAATTTTTGAGGGCGAGAATTCTAAGCGTCGCTGAAGATGTGTGGTGAGGTCGGATTGATAGTGGTGCCGGAAGGACAAGAAAGCTCGTCTGCATGTATTGAGAACTGACAGTATAGTAATAGAGAAGGAAGGAAAGGAAAAGAAAAACTAGACCTTCGTCCTTAATCGAAAAAGTCTTGGTCGACAAAGGGAAATGAAAACAAAAAAAAAATAGCTGCGTGTCGCAGTTGGCTGGAACTCTCCCGCCGGGAATTGAACCCGGGTCTCAAGCGTGACAAGCTTGCATACTGACCACTATACTACGGAAGATGATGGTTGTTGGGCAACCATTGTAGCGGAGTTCGATGACGGCCAGTTAGCGATTAATGTTTATATTGGCTTTGTGAACGACAATGACGCCAGACACTGGCCTTATTACCATAGATATCAACAGCCCGGTTGAACCAGATGCTTCCCAGTTTCGTGTCTGTCGCAAAAAATAAATGAGAGATTGTGGTTCAGAGAGATGATGCACCTCCTGCACTGTTCCTATCAGTATCATCATCTGGCTATTGGCGGGATGCGGAGTGATTATTGCTCGGATTGGCTATGCTAGGGGTACCAGAGGCCCTATGGAGCCTTTGCGCTATAGATACGCCGAGGTATTGGCGGACCAGATCGAACACATTATTATAACGTGACATTTCGTAAGAAGTTTAATATATGTCTCAATTTTAATTATTACAAACAATTACTATTTTCTATAGTTCACATATCTCAACTGCTTCCCGCCTTACATAGCGGATCCTGAAGTCTCGCTATCTCTAACAGAAGGCGGTAGGTATATATAGTAAGATCAACTTCACAAAAGGCTCAGGAGTACCATTCCTTGCCAGCCTTAGCTATCTGCCTTATGTGACGGTTGGGGGTTCCAAACAGGTAAACTAGTCCGTACTGGTTTATATTTAACAGAGGCATAGGGCGTTATATTAAGTGAAGTAAAGTGTTATATCTCTTAATAGTAAATAAAGTAGGTTAGGCGTATTTAAGTAAAGAAGTTTTATT